>CANXYI011834513.1:0-10073 GCA_948208565.1 Hura crepitans
TTTGTCCATTATTTCTTGATTGCTTATTTCCTTTTGATTTTGAGATTGTTTGTGTATAGGTCTGGGTGTATCAGCTTTATTTACTGCCATGTCCATGTGAGCTAGATATCCTTCGTTAATATCCAGTGATGGATATGTGGGTTTAACCATCATCAAGACTCTGGAATGCCTTATCACTGATGTACCATCATTAGTACTCAAGTTCTCATGCTTAGGATGATGTAAATAATCCTACAAAATGCAAATGCATTTAATTAGCATTATTTATTCATCATTTATGTTGTTACTTACCTAATTTTCTTTTCTTTCAGGTTGACTTGGCTTGGTGGGTATTCCCCATTAAAGAGATGGCAGATTTTCTTTACTCTATGTGAGAGCTATCCTCTTAAATGCTCTTACTAACTACTCCAAAGGCCTACTCTTAGTTTTTAGGAGAAAGAGTGCTAAATTGGCATATGAGCATCGAGGTATGCTATATTCATCAAGATCCTCTCGACACCATACGATTCAAGTGATACATTGATGACCTAGAGTTTTTTTAGGGCAGGACTGCTGGTGTGTTTGGGGACACCTTGGTGGATGTTGAAAGAGGCGATTACTCTATACACTTCAGGATCTACTCCTCAGGTAAATTGCTTGATTTTCTAGCTTTTGAATTTCTGAATTCAATTTTTGATTGTGTGTTCATGTTATAGCTTATTGCTACCATTTTTGAAGCTAGGCCTTTTTTAGCTAGGAAAAGAGTGAGGACAGTTCCTAGTTCTCCAGGCCCTTAATTTTTGCCTCCTCCTACATACACTGCTAGGAGTGGAGTCTCCAGTCTAGTTGTTGGTTTATCATCATCGTTTAGTAAAGTTATGGGCACTTTGATTAACGTATTAGAGTTGAGCTACATATGGTATGGCATAGATAGAGAGTTATCCTCTGCTCACCTTCACATTGAAGATAATTGGCCAGTCCCTTTCGAGCTAGAGAACACCATAGTGGTAGGGTTCTAAAACTTTTAATGATCATTATGTCAGTTTGATTTGGTGTAACACTTTCCTCTTTTGATTTTAATAGGTTAGAAGGGCTTCCGTGGAGAGAATTGCTTGAGTAGTCGAGGCTTTCGGCTGAGCTATGGTAGATGGGACTCGAGTTCTTGCTATAAGTATTTTCCTATACTAGTTAATTTAAGTATGTAAGTGTATATGCATGCATGACATGTTTAAAATGCATTGATCCCTTATTCTTTTACAGAATGAGTCGACAAGGAGGTTAATACTTTTTATGAGACCCAAAGGAAGCTAAGGGCACTAAAGATTTTTGAGAAGTTGGTGCTCTCTTTCGATAATGAGGACACATAGAGTGAAAAATAAAGAGGATGACAACCCTACCTTTACCCTTTTTTGTTAATAGGCCCACATATTTGCATGTACAAACATATACAATATATATATATTCTTTTATTTTGAACATATTTTGCACTTTTACATATAAGTGCATAAGATTTGAGATTCAATGAAAAAATTTATAATACATTATCTGTGAAAGTTGAACAGAACATTTACAACATCCCTCATAATAAGGAGTTCCTAACCATCCATGTAACTAGAGAACTAAAGCCCAATGGCATTCTTCAATGTTTTATCATTGAGATATGGGACATAGTCTCTTATACCAATTGGTGCAAGTTGACTAGCATTATATTTTTAGTGATCCCTCTCAAGTAATTTATTTTAGCATATATATCTGCATCAAGTAGAATGTTCGTGGTCTCTTAAAATGAGTATTTCATCTATGGTCTTGTGTTATTTTGATTAATACCATGATGGGTTTTTGCCATTAGATAGTTAAGATAGGTCATGGTACTACACAGTATGGCAAGATATCTATAATTTGTTGAAGGTCAGTTAGTGAATACCCCTCAACTCATCGAGCAAGGACTGATGTTCTATTTCAATAGCAAGATGTCTATAATCCATTAAAGATCAGTCAGCAAATATCCCTCAAATCATCTAGCAAGGGCCGACGTGCTACTACAATAGCAAGGTGTAACTTATTAAAGATTAGTTAACTGATAACCCCTAACTCATTTAGCAAGAACCAACGTACTGCTTCAATAGCAAGATGTTTATAATTCTTGAAAGATTGATCAGCCACTTCATTTTGTGACAAAACTTACTGCTCCAAAGATGTGGTCTACGCCAACACTTTTTGTCATGGTCTATGTAGACATAATGACTTTGCTAGTCTATGTCTATTCATGAGTGTTTGTATAGACTTATTTTGTGGTCTGTCCAGACCATGACAGTGGCTTCAGATGTGTTGAGGTCCCTGCAGAAGTACTCGCATATTTTAGATTCCTTCTCTTTGTAGAACCAGTAGTGACACTTCCCTAGGTTTATAAATAGGCCTTTCTCTTACTATACATCCGTATTCATCATGTCTCTCCTTTTTGGTCAACAATTGTTTAGAATTTTAGATTCAAAGGCTTCTTGGACTTCAACCATCCTTGCCTCCTTTTTTACTCTCTGATTCTTGAGAAAAGTGAGGATAGACCATAATTTTCTAAATGCTGCTATACATTATTGGGACCCTATCTTTCATGTATTTGTCTTCAATCATCAAGAGATTGTCCTTACCTCAGAGGAATTTATTGCCATCATAAATTTCAATATTGCTTGAGATGTTCCTCTTGCTATCCCATCTTTTGATGATCATTACCCCATAGATATTGTACTTGCCTTAGGAGTTTCTCCTTTAGTGGTTTAAAAGATAATCCCAGGTATGGGTTGAATTTCCTTACAAGCAATTTTTGACTTTGCTAGTTGACTTCCCTCTAACTCTATAAAATGGGTGAAATGTGTGCTATTATGCATTCTTGGTGACTTGTTAATGGTCACCTTTAAAGACAAGTTTTGTGACTTCAAGTTACTTTAGATTTTGATTGAAATTCATTTGGGCCACAATCCTTTTAGTGTTGTTTTGGCTGAAACCAGCTAAGGTTTAGATGTTTTAAAGAGAGGCAACATTGACTTTGTATCTGGAGGTCCTCTACTTTTACATGTTTGCTTAGAGAGCCCATTCAGGTTTTCCCTCTAGCTTTATTATTTATTAACCTTATCTTTTACCTAGCACGACTGTAAGGGTTTTCACACTAGTGGGTTTGCCTAACTTTTGCTTAGGTGGTCCTTTTTGGATTTTCCAACCTAAAGGCTTTTTTTTAAGATCTAGTTATAGGAAAAGCTGGATTTGTTTGTATCCCTCTTGAAAAGCTTTGGATTAAGTATACCTTGAATAATCATTATGAAAGAAGACTCAAGAGAAAACTTGACACATTTGAGCAATAGATTGCATGGCTTAGTGGCATTATAGAAATTCGATAGAGATATCCCTGATGAAAGATTTCTCAATTTTCCCTATCCTATCATGTTAGGTGCATTCCCTTGGATGGGTTGAGGCATGTAACATTTTATATCCCTTCTTAAATTCAGTGACAGTTTGGCCTAGTGTGATGAGTCCCTTTTAAACCTTTGGGCTTTCAAAGAGGATATTTGACATGGTATTTCTTGTGTCCTTTTCTCGACTTATGGACACAACGTGCAGTGCTAAAAGATATGCTTGATCACAAAGCTAGCAATATGAGTATAGATGATAATTATAGAGATTGGATCATTAATACATCGAGAGATAATAGAACATTAACATTAAAGAGAAAAAGTAAAGAGACAATTTTTACATCTAAAAAGAAAATATGTATCTAGACTTCTAGAGCTCAATTATTTGTATGACATTTCTCACATGATGGGAGTTTGCATGCCAACAATCATGACCAAGCATTTTTGCCATTAATTGCACTTGAAACTAAATTGCTTATTCTTGGTAAATATATTAGTTGCCCTTTGACAATACTATCGTTACCAATCAACCTTGATAGGTTTTCTTGATTAGACATTTTCTGTCAAGTCCCTTAATTTTTGCATGAAGTGTCTTAACTTTTGCCTAAACTACCCTATTTAGGGTTTTTAACTTAGCAAACTTTTTTAATTTTTTAATAGAAATACTTCTTCAGCTTGTCCAGGTTGACAAGTTTTGAGAATTCATTGCCTTCTAGATCCAAGATCTTGACAACCTCATGCTTGAGCATCTTTTTTACCATGTATAGACTTTCCCAATTAGGTTTTAACTTCCCTCTAGGTTCTATTAGTAAAGGCCTAGTATGTTTTAGAATAAGATTGCCTTCTTGAATTGGACTAGGTTTGACCTTCTTATTATACACTCTAGCAATTTTCCTTTGGTGCAATGGCATGTGATAAAAAGTTTTGAGCCTATTTTCATCAACTAAAATGAGTTGCTTATATCTCACCCTTGTGTATTGAGCTTTTGGAACTTGTGCTTCCAAAGCTATCCTTAATGAAGGAACTTTAATTTCAACTGGTAGCGCTTCTTCCATCCTATACACAAGTGAGTAAGGTATAGCATTTATAGAGGTTTTGATAGTTATTCTGTAACCCTAAAGTGCAAATGGTAACATCTCTGCCCAATCTTTGTAAGTGACCATTATTTTCTACAAAATTTTCTTGACATTTTTATTAGCTACTTCTACTGCACCATTGGCTTGAGGCTTATAAAGAGAGGACTTATGGTGCTCGATTATGTATTTTTGTAGAAGTTGCTTGGTCTCCCCTTAAAATTGCACCCCATTATCTAAGATGACCTATTGTAGCAACCCATACCTACAGATGATATTTCTTTTAATAAATTTAGCCATTTGCCTTACCCCCTAGTTTATTAAAAGATTCAGCCTTTACCCATTTTGAAAAGTAGTTAATTGAAACCACTATATACCTGTGACCTCTTATTGTAGGTGATCTTATTTCTCCAATTATGTCAATACCCCATGAAGAAAATAGCCATGGAGAAGACAAACTAGTCAATTTAATTGGTGGTAGGTGACTTAGGTTGGCAAAAATCTGGCACTTATGGCATTTCTTGACATAGTTATAATAATTTGTTTCCATGGTTAGCCATTAGTATCCTAGTGTCAAAATTTTCTTTACTAAGTTCTTCCATTCATGTGGACCACATATGCCTTTATGCACTTCTGCTAGAATTTTTTGTGCCTTTGCCTCATTAGCACATCTTAGTTGAAAATTGTCAAAGTGCCTTTTGTATAACAACCATTAGAAGGAAATGAACTGAGCAAATAATTTTCATAAGACCTTCTTATCCTTTTCAGTTACATGGTTTAGTATCTTCTAGTTTTCAAGTATGTTTGGATGTCATGATACCATGGCAAGGCATTATTGGCTTTTTTTACTGTAACGCTTACTACACCAGTATAGGTTAGGAACCTTAACTTGGTGAAGTATATGGGTTTTGGTAGGTCCATTTGGTGAGATTAGATACTAACATCAAGGTGGCTAAAGCATCTACTACTTGGTTTTGTTCTTAAGGAATCTGATGAAAAGTGCAATAATCAAATGCCTTAGAAAAGTCTATGATTATCCTGACATATTTGCTTCTCATCCTTAACTTGCCTTTCGCCTGTTACTTGTTGTATTACTAGCACGGAATCTCTATACACATCTACTATCTTTGCTCCTATTTGGAACAAAGTTTCAAGGTAATAGATGCATGCTTCATATTTTGCAACATTGTTGGTTGCCTGGAATTCTAATTTTTTAACAAGGAATATCTATTCACCTTTTGGATTAATGATCATCACTTTAGCACTTGCTCCTTTCTAATTTATTGTCCTATCAAAGAATACTTTCCATCCTTTTTGAGATATTAGCCTCAAGTATTCATCTAAAAACTCGAATTCTTTTTCTTTACCCTTCATTGGCTATTAGGCTAGAAAATCTACCACTGCCTAACCTTTGATCATTTTTTTGGTCACATATGAGATGTCAAATTCTTGTAACAATAGAATACATTGACCTATTTGCCTATCAAGGAAGGTGTAGTTTGTAAATACCTCAGAGGATCGTGCTTGGCTACTGCCTGCACCTTATATGATTAAAAATAGTGACATAGCTTTTTAGATACTAAAATTACTCCTAAGCATATCTTCTCAACTTTTGTATACTTCCATTTGTATGAGGGCAAAAATACACTATGTCTTTTACTCCAGCTTCATCTGCTTGTGCAATGAGAGCCCTAATAGAGGTTTCTTCTACAACAAGGTATATGATTAAGGACTTTCTTAGTTTAGGCAATTTTAGGATAAGAGGCTTTGTTAGTTACTACTTAATGGCTTCAAAGGATTTTTGGCAATCCTTTTTCCATTCCTTTAGTTGTCCTTTTATGTAGTAGCTTGAATATAGGCTCACAAACAGATGTGAGTTTAGCTATGAGCCGACTGATGTATTGCAATTTGCCTAGGAATCCTCTAACCTTTTTTTTTTGTTTAAGGGACATGTATCTCTATGATTGCTTTTACCTTATTCAAGTCCACTTCAATCCTATTCCTACTAACCTTGAATTCTAATAGTATACTAGACGTGACTTTAAAGATGCATTTCTTAGGGCTTAGTCTAATGTTAAATTAGTCCAGCCTTTAGAAGGACTTTTCTAACGCTTTAAAATGCCCTTCTCTTTCCATGGACTTTACTATTATGTCATCCACATAGACTTCTACCTCTTTGTGTATCATGTCATAAAAGAGTTTGGTAGCTATTCATTGGTAGGTTGCACTTGTATTCTTTAGCCTAAAAGGCATTACCTTATAGTAATAGGTTCCTCATTCTATTATGAAGGCTATTTTGCACTTGTCTATCACTTTCATGAGGATCTGGTTATACCTTGTGAATCTATTAACAAAAGAATACATCTATATGTGATAAAGGGAAGTCATCTTTGGGGTATGCTTTATTCAAGTCTCAATGCACATTTTAACCCTTTCATCCTTCTTTGGCATGAGAACAATGTTGGTTAGCCAAGTAGGAAATACTATCTCCTCAATGAACTTGGCCTTGAGTAGCTTAACGACCTCTTCTTTAACCTTCTCATTCTTTTGAGCTTTTGGCAGATTGGAGTGATGTGATCGTAAGTTGGGATAGTGTGTTCAACTATATCTCGATTGATCCTAAGCATGTCTTCATAATTCCATGCAAAGATCTTTTCATATTTTTTTAAGTAATCTCTTAAAATTTTCTCTTTATTTAGTAGTAGTATCATAGGTAATTAATATATTTTTGGGATGTTCATTTGTACTAAGATTAAACGGGTTAGTTTTAATACAATTGATGTCAAATATGCTCATGTAATGATCATTTGGATACATGCTAGAATTAGGAAAAACATCACACAAATAAGCAAACTCTTTGTTCATTTAATTAGAAAGGAAATTGTTCACCTCAAAGAGGTTAGACATATATATTTGATCAAGAAATAAATCACTATCTAAATTAGACACATCTTTAGTAGGAGTTGAGTAGATCTCTTTAATAGCTGTGGCTATTAAGAAAACTTCTTCTGCCTATTGAATCTACTTTAATTCACCTGATTCCCAGTCTATGACATCAACAAAGATCTTAAACCTAGGCTTGAAATATCTATATGCTGCTATAGGCTGAGGAGTCCCATCATACTTTGTTTTCTTCTGCTTCACAAAGTAGTCTTTAACATGGTTCCCCTTTCTTAAACTATTTCCCATGTTTAGGTTATATCCTAACCCTTTTATATCCTTTTGGCTTTTAAACAATATAGGCATGATTATCCCTTGAAGATTTTTTCCTAAACTAGCAAATGGAAAGAATTTTATCTTTTTCATTATCTTAGATATTGTGGGGTCTATATAATCTTCATATATTCCAGTAACATGAAACCTATTTAAAGGTTGGTTTGTAATGGCTAATATGGATACTGCATGATCAATCTCAGCCTTGATTATGATAATGTTTCCTTTATAAGGGAATTTGATCATTTGATGCAATATGGAGAGGACTCCTCTAAGCTTGTGAAACTAAGGTCTTTCCAATATAACTAAAAATGTGGTCAGAATGTCAATGATAGTAAACTCTACTTCATCCATAATAGGCCTCTTTTGGACCTTAACAATGAAAGATCCTTTTACTTGCCTTCTTGTATCATCATATGCCTTGATGGTAACACTAGAGGGCACCGAATCTTCTTTTTTTATTCCCAATCCTACCAAAATCTTGACTGGACAGATGCATAAGGAAGAACCATCATCCACCATAGCACATCTGGTTTTTTTCCCATTCACTTTAGCCTTAATAAAGAGAGGCCAATTGTGTTCCCTTCCTTTCAGGGGTAAGTCTTCATTAGAAAAAGTTATGAGTCTAGTCTTGCTAGTTTTCATGACTTAGACGAGCTCTTCAGAAGTAGTGGTGGCGGACACAACCACTTGCCCAAGGGCCTCAACTACCTTTTACCTATGGGCTTGAGATGACACAAATCACAAATACTGATATGAGCTTGTGTTTTCTTCAACTACTTGAGGACCTTATCATTTCCTTCCTTTTTAGCTTTTGGTTCCTTTTCGAGTTAAATCTGACCATTCTTCTATACCTTTTCCACCATTTCTCTCTTAACCCTTATCGATTCTCTCTTTCTCTCTTTGAGATCCTCATCAGAGGATATATCTCAGAAATTCTTACTCTCTCTAAGCTCACTATCACTCTCGCTATCCTAAAAATTAGTTAAAAGAATAGCCTCACTCTCTCTCATCCCCTCACTGATCTCTTAGTCGAATCCATAAATTTCCCTCAGAACATATTCTTCATGTAATCCTTACTTGAGAAGGCAAGAATTTTGATGCTTAGGAAGTGGGTTTAAATTGGCTTCTGGGTTTGGTATTTGTTTTGAATTGATAAGATCTTGAATAGCCTTTTAGAGAAGCTTGTAATTATTAGTGAGATGGCTTGTCTTTTAGTGGTAGGTGCCATATTGGTCATGCCTATGATTGGGAGGCACTGGACTATTTAGTGGTTGTGATAGGAGTGGCTACAACTTTCCTTCTTTCATAAGTTTCCTCAAACACCAAGATAGTGACTTACCTAAATTAGAATACTGCTTGCCTTGGACTACATGTACGTATTCTATTTTGGTGGCACCTCTAGCATTGTTGCTTGAATAGTTAAGGTTGCTTAATCTCTTAAACCTTTTATTTTAATAGACTGCCTCTAAATCAATGGCAATGTTTTTTTGTTGCTTCCATGTTGTGATACCTTTAGCTGTAAGCCTATTGTTCATATAATTGTTGGCATTCTTGATGAACATTTTAATTTGATCAATGTCCTCGGGCTTATTCCTTATTTTTAGTATCTTAGCCCTTTACCTTTCTAGATAGTTCAAAAAAGTTTTGTTAGGCTTTTGCTTTACGAGCTCCAGATCATTCAGGGTCACTTTCATATTGGCATTATTGGAGTATTGCTTGCTAAATGCCTGAGCTAATTCATTATAGTCTTCCTTGACCCTCTTCTCTTGGTAATAGTACCAATCTAAAGCCTGTCCTATGAGAGACATATTAAACAGGCTTACAATATGCTCTTTAGATATATTAGTGGCTCTCATAACAATAGCATATTGCTTCAGGTGGGTCCTAGGGTCAGTTGTGCCATCAAACTTACTTAAGTTAAGCATCTTAAACTTATAAGGCATGGATCGGTCAGGTCTCAGGCTGATATCATCTATATCAATATCCTTGCCTTCAGTAACCAACCTAGTCATGGCCTCCATCTTCTCATTCAATTTCTTGATTTGATCACCATCGACTACTTTAGGTGGAGGGACCTTATTGTAGGATTTTAGGACCAAAGGGGTTTCCTCATCTGAGAGCTGATCATTATTTTCTCTCACTACCTCTTTGCCTTTATGGGTGGTTAAAGTTGGCCCATTTCCTTGTGTACCTCATAAATAGCATTAGTGAAAGTTATATAGCCTCTATTAGCATTGATTTGTTAATGAACTCATCAGCAGACATAGTTCCTCTCTTTAGTTGGATTGGTAGCGGATTACTAGTTCTACTGAGGTGCTTGCTTACTTTCTTCCACTGGGCATGATCGAGGGATCAATGAGGGCTATTAAAACAATGGGTTAAGAATGATGCATGATCAATATAT
>CANXYI011834741.1:0-10765 GCA_948208565.1 Hura crepitans
GAAAATAGTTAGATTAGGGTAAGTTTTTTTTAACTATTTCTTTTAATTTTAGAGCCCCAAATTATTTTTCATAAGTTCTTAAGGAATTGAAAAGTAATTCTAGAGCTGATCAATAAAATTAAATTTTATTTGATAATTAAAAGAATTATTTGAAAATATTTTTGGTTAATGACAACTCCTATAAAACTTGTTAAGATTTTATTAATGGTGTCAAAATTTGATTTTGCTTCTTTTAAATTCCAAACTTATTTGTACATAATTATTGGACAATTATGAATTTAATTTGAATATTTTGGATGCTTAAAAATAATTGCATGTGAAATGGATTCATAATTTTGTAATAGTAGTATGAAGATATACCGCATTTGCTATCGGTAATGATCAATAAAATAATTTTGAGTTAATTAATTGGATTGATTAATTTGGAGTAATTTTATTGGTTATTGTATATGATTTTAATTGTTCATGCTTGCTTGAATTGATCCAAAATTTTTTGGAACAATTATTTTACAAAACAATGCAAATTAGTTTATTGGTAAATGCTAGAAATTAGATTTTTGGCATTAGTACAATTCAAAAAAATTCAATTTGAATATTTTCAAAGATTTTATTGGAATATGCTACTAGAATTGATGCAAATTTAAATAATTAATTGTATTAAATAATTAAAATTTTAAATTAATTATTTGTTGGACCAATAGTTAGAAGAAAATTAATATTTTCAAGCATATGTAACCCGAGAATCCCAAAAACAATTTTCAATTAGATTGAAAAATATTCCTTTTTGGAATTGGTTTTTCAAATGGAAAGAATGTTTAATATGGAATTAATTTGATTAATTAGATTAATGAGATTAATTGCCATATTTAAAATTTCACAAATCTAAGAATACATGGCATGTTAATTTTGCAAGAGTTGTAAAATAAACTAAATTCAACCATGTTGGATCCAAAAATTGCAAGTTAATTATGTATATTAGAAATACTAGTTAAGGCTATATGTTTAACATGATTACTAGCTATGGACAATGATCAATGAGATTGATCTACATTGCATGAATTTTTCTTTTGTTAAATTAGGCCTGTGTGTCCCAGCCTTTTCTTTTATTTTTTTATTGTATTTCTCTTTTCATCTAATTCCCCTATGAGGCCATCTAATTTATATGATATGTAATTAGATTACATAAGGTTGGACTAGGATGAAGAAATACAAGGAGCAAAAATGAAGAAGAAGGCCTACCAAGAAGGACTAAGAAGAAATAGATAGAAATGCTCTTTTATTTCTTATTAGGTTTGTAATTCATGCATAACTACCTAAGGTTTGGCCCAAATTGGTTTCCTTTGGCTCAAAGAAATCAATGTAATAAAAGTCCATAGCTAGATCAGATATTTGATGTGATTAAATAGCATATGTATGCTTTAATGAGATTAAATATGCATGTGCATGCCAAAGCATGTGAAATCCCTTTGCATGAGCATACCAAAGTATACAACCTTGATGAGACTTAATTGAATGAAATCCCTTAATGATATAAGACTTTCTGGCCTTCTGTTAATATGAGTTGAACTAGAGTTCTCTTTAGTATTGGGTTGTTGAGCATACTCAAGCCCATGCTATATTGGATATGTTTAAATCATATTCATGGGTCTGTCTTAGCACGATTATTAGTTTGTTGAGCATACTCAAGGCCAATAATCATGAGGCAAGATTGGGGAAATATGTATACAATACATAAACATCATGTGTTAGTGATCCAATGATCCGTAGTTGCGTATGATACAATTAACATACAATGCCTACCATTTAGTTAATAGTTAGGCTTCTTGAGCATACTTAAGGCCTTGACCTTAACTAAAATGGATACTGACCCACTATGAGAGCTTTCAACGGGCTTTCCTATATAAATTAATAAGGGCTATTATTTTGTAATAAAATAGTGAGAGTAATGTGAAATTTTAAAGACCTTGAAATTGTTGTATATATATACATGATCATACTCTAACATTCTTTCATTTCAACATATAGCATTGCTACCATAATGTATTCCAAATTGAATTTACTCTAATATTGACTAAAATTACTTTGATATCTAAGAATAGTTCTCATCAGTGATAAGATAGATATGTGTTGGACACATATGTTCTACCTCATTTGATTGATGCAAATTTTGACTATGAGTTGGAAGATTCTTCAAAAGCATATGGGGATAGCAATTTGATTGCCTCTATGTCTCCTAAAACTTTAGAAAAAGCATGGGCAGATGATGCTCAGATCATCAAATATCATCTTATGAAATAATAGATATGTGATATCTAAAACATTATTTCATTTAAAGATAATGGAAGACATTTTGAGTGTTGAAAGTGTTTGGCTTCAATTCCATAATTTTATGACATATTAGAATTAAGTGTTAATTCTATAATGTTAAAAATTTGGTAAATTTGATCAAGACTTTTTCTATTGGGAATATAAATTATCGCCTGAATAGTTAAAAGCCTATAGAAGTGGAAAGAGACTAATCCTAAAAGTAGGAACTTGAAAGCTTACATTGTGTCTCTAATAAAGAAGGAGCATATGATTCTTCAACTTCAAGTATTAATATTATTGAGATTAATACAAGTAAGGGCAATGTGGACCTACAGGTAACAAATGAAGCAAGAGTTGCTACTTTAGCTATAGGAACATATCATCTGTATTTGCCTTCGGGACTTGTATTAGAACTTGATAATTTTTATTTTGTTATTTCCTTAAGCAAGAACATCATTTATTTATCTTGTCTTGCTAAATATGATTCTGATATTAACATTAATACGAACAAGGGTTACTCCATTTAGAAAGACAATGTTTTACATTGTTTAGGATTTAATGTTAAAATTTATATTCTTAAAAAGGAACTCTATAATATTAATACCAAGAGCGATAAACCTGAAACCATCTTTCTTATGGCACTAGCATTTAGGCCATATAAATTAGAAGTGCATGTCTAAGTTACACAAGTTTGGTAACTTAGGTTTATTTGATTATGGATCCAATTAAAACATACGAGTCCTACTTATTAGGCAAAATGACAAAGACACCCTTTAGTAGAAAAGGTGAACGTGCTAGTGAGCTTTTAGACCTTTGCAGATGTATGTGGACCTATAACCGCACATACAAGAGATGGGTTTCTCTACTTCATTGCCTTTATCAATGATTACTGTAGATACAGGTATATGTACTTGAAGAAGTATAAATTTGAGAACTTTAAAAAGTTCAAAGAAATTAAAAATGAAGTTGAGAAACAGCTTGATAGAAGTATTAAAACACTTCGATTAGATCGAGTTATAAAATACCTATGTCATGAATTTTTAGAGTTATTTGAGGGATACTGGTATTTTATCTCAATGGACTCCACCATATACACCATAGCATAATAGTGTATCTTAAAGGAGAAATCAAATCATGTTAGATATGGTTTGATCTAAGAGCTTTGCAAAATTACCTAGATCATTTTTGGATTATGCACTGGAAACTGCTATTTATCTTTTAAACAAAGTTCCATCAAAGTCGGTTGATGTTACACCATATGAGACATGGTATAACAAGAAACCTATTCTTCCATATATCAAGGTATAAGGATGCCATGCATATGTGAAGAGAATACTATCAAATAAGCTTGAAGCTAAGTCTGACATATGCTTATTTGTGGGATATCCAAAGGAAAATTTGAGATACTACTTCCATTATCTTTTGGGATAAAAGGTATTTATTTCAAAGCATGTGGTTTTTCTAGAGAAAGAGTTTCTCATGAAAGATAGTGGGAGTAAGGTTGAACTTGATGAAGTTCAAGATCTACAAATTAAAGCAGATCAACTGACTGATCCTAGTTTTATTACTCATAGTGATTAGATAATAAAAGAACCTATTAAAACACAAGTTCTTAAATGATCTACTAGGGTCTAGACTATTCCAGAGAAATATGGATTTCTCATGGACTAGGATAAGGAAGTAACCATAGTAGAGGATATGATCCCACTAGTTATAAGAAGGTTCTGAATAGTTCAAAATCAGACTCATGGCTTAAGGCCATGAAATCCAAAATGGATTCCATATACGATAACTAGGTATAGACCTTGGTTGATATACTTGAAGGGATAAAACCTATTAGGTGCAAATGGGTCTTTAAGAAGAAGATCGACATGAAAGGTAATATGATTATCTATAAAACTTGATTGGTAGTAAAAAGGCTATCATCATAGATAAGGTATTGACTTTGATGAAACCTTTTCTCTAGTTGCAATGCTTAAATCCATTCAAATTCTACTTCCCATTGCTACTCATTATGATTATAAGATCTATCAAATAGATGTAAAGATAGCTTTCCTTAAGGGAAAATTATCAGAGGAAGTTTACATAACACAAGTTAAAGGTTTTACATCAAAATATGGCCATCAGGTCTACAAGCTTCAAAGATCCATCTATGGATTGAAGCAAGCATCTAAGAGCTAGAACATTCATTTTAATGAGACAATCAAAAGAGTTTAGTTTCTCATAAAATACTGATAAACCATATGTTTACAAAAAGGTTATTAGGAGTGTTATTGTTTTTCTTGTATTGTATGTAAATGACATAATACTAATAGGAAATGATATATCTATCCTCCAGTCAATGAAGATTTGGCTGAGTAGACAATTCTTCATAAAAAACCTTAGAGAAGCTATTTACATCTTCGGAATCAAGATCTATAGAGATAGATCCAAAAGGTTGCTTTGTCTTTCACAGTCTATGTACATAGATAAGATGCTAAAAAGGTTTAGGATAGATCTCTCCAAGAAAGGTTATATTCCTATATTGTATGGAAAAAACCTTCTAAATCTATGTCTCCTAAGACATAAGAGGAGAGAGAGAGCATATAAGTAGGATCCCATATGCTTCTGCTATAGGATTTATCATGTCTGCAATGTTATGTAAAAGGCCCCATATAGTATTTGCTCTGAGTGTAATGAGTAGATTTCAATCTATTTATAAAAAGGAACATTGGGTGGCTATAAAAAATATACTTAAGTACTTGAGAAAGACTAAGGATCTATTCTTGATTTATGAAGAAGGAGATCTATAGGTTAATGGGTATATTGATGCCAGCTTTCAATCTGATAAGGATAACTATAAATCTCAATTTGAATACGTATACATTATGTGTAAAGGAATAGTTATTTAGAAGCGTTTTAAATAGGATACGACTGTGGATCCAACCAGTGAAGCTGAATACATAATAGCTTCTGATGTAGCTAAAGAAGCCATTTGAAATAAAAAGTTTATTATTGAACTTAAGGTGAAAAGTTTCGAGCATTGTTGATCTAATACCACTATATTGAGATAACAATTAGGCTATTGCACAAGCTCATGAACCACAGCCTTATCAATGATCCAAACATGGTCTTCTATGGTACCATCTAACTATAAAGATCATTGGTAGATAAGATGTGAAAATTGAAAGGATCTCCGTAGATCATAACACAGTTAATCCTCTCACAAAGGCATTATCATAAGGAAAGTTTGATAGCTAAGTAAATGCAATAGGCATTAAGTACATGGGTGATTGCCACTAGTATAAGAGGGAGATTGTTAGAAGTATGCCCTAGAGCTTATGTAATGGGGTAGTATTCATGTATTTAAAACCTGTGAAATCATACTATAAGGCATGTCTCTTTATATCATGGTACTTTTATATATTACTTATAATTGTTTGCATTGTCTTAAACCATGTTATAAAGTCCCTATTATATAATCATAGTGTAGAGGAAATCATGAAGTGTTCATGATGTGATATGCTTATTTCATGCAAATGTGATATACCTAAATATCGCTTATCATAGTATTAATAAGATAGGACATTGTTAATGTAGAAAGATCAGCACATGTTATACTTCTTGATTGAATTAAGCAGTAGTTCTCACAAGCTGTAAGTGCAGAGATGCTTGGAGTTAACATATGGATGCTTACTTAGGAAGTAAGTACATTAGAGACCCACCATAAGATCTTCACATGGATACTTAATCTATGTTAGTGAAAGTATATCGTCATATTAGTGATGCAAGTATCCTTAGACTAGAGATCACTAACTATCTTAAATATAGAGTTACATACTTTAACTCCAAAACTTTTACTTCAAATAAGAAGTATACATATTGAGTTGCTTTGGTATGGCATAACATATTTGAAGATAAGGCAGTAATTAACAAAGGATTCACCATCCCAGATTATAGTGGCGAGTTTATCTCATAGTTCTGATGAGTAACCTATATTCGACAATCTCTAGACAAAGCAAAGTACCATGTGTGAATTGGATTCACTAAGGGCATTCTAGGAATAAAGGTAAAATTATAATAACAACATGTTTAGGGCTTAATTAGATATGCTTAGTAAAGCTATGAATTGACACAAGTCTATACTCAAAACTAGATGAGGTAAAAGATGGTGAAAAGAGTTTATTGCACTGTAATTATATATGGAAGGGTTAACTCAAACCACTTGACTTTCTAGCACATGGGTAGTCATTATACATGGCTAGATACCTTTCTTTACTTGTATACAAGTGATATATCAATAAGTGAATTGATATTGATTCAATAAGATTCAATCTATTGAGTCCTAGTTGGACTTAAACTCTAATTCACTCTATACTTCTAAGTTGTTTTGGAAACCCATAGGGTCACACACATAAAAGGAATCTGAGGAAGATTCAATGACATTAAATGTTCTAATGATATAAGATATCATTAGAAGATAAATTAAAAAGAAGAAATGGGCAAATGGGCTTGGGGCTCAATTGGAAATGAAAGGTCTAGAAAATCAAGGTTTTTTTTGGAAAATTAAGGTTTTTGGACTTAAGCCTTGTTGAGTCCAATGTTTAATTGTTCTTACATCTCAGTTTTTATAGATTTTTAAAAGGTTTAAAAGGCCATAAATTAAAGTAATTATTAATTATAAATAGGGCCAAGGATTACCACATAGGATTAATGAAATTAGGGCCAAAGCATATTGCACATAAGCCCATTAAAAGGCTTATGCGCATAGGATAAAAAGGGGCCCAATTGATGGGTCCATTCTAATCTGACTTAGAGCATATTTTAAATATTAAAATCTAAGTTAAATATGATTTATTTATGATATAAATAAGCCTTATTTTAGCAACCACCATGAGGATATATTTTGCTACATAATTTTTGTATAGAACAATAAAACACACAGATTTTCTTCTTCTTCCTTCATCCACTTGTAATTCCTACTGGCACCTAGAATTACAAGTTTATCTCTTTTGAAAACTTCTTGTTTCGATTACCTTAGAGGTTTTCCTTGAAGTGGATTACTATGGTTTGTGTAGATGCCTCGCTTTTTGGCCTATGATGATAATTAGAGACAGGCTTAAGCAATAAGGCAAAGCAACCTAGAAACCAAGTCCGTATAGACTAACATGGTATAAGTCTACTCAGACTTGATGTTATGAGGTCCGCACCATAGCCATCCTAGACTAGTTAAGCCTAAAACCTAAGATCCACATGGACAAGCCAGAGCCCATGTCTACGTGGACTAAAACTAACATGGCCCAAGACCCAGCCCAAAGCCTATAGATCAGTAAGAGAGCCAATAACTTAATTATGCATGAACTAAGTCATACAAGTCCGCATAGATTTATCGATGTGAAAACTTTTAAAAGCATGAGATGCCTATCCAAACTCTATCTCCCAATCCTAGAAGGACTCTATCACTTATGGATAAGGGACTCTTAACCTTAAGCCCCTAAATACCCTCTTGGGTATGAGTAAAAAAGATAGCTTAGAAGGGAAGCAATTTCGAGAGCCAAAAACCCATTATTCATGAGTTTAAGAAAGGATTCCAACCAGGAATTGCTATAATAGCCTTAATAGCCCACACTTAATGTTTATTCTTCTAAAACCCTACCTTTTGCATTATTAGTTGAAGTCCACTTACAAGGGTAAGATCTAGGGCCTTCTATTATGTATTTATACTATTTTCATTAACATAAGATCTCCAAAGATTGATCACAATTGAGGTGATTCTATGTAATCCTCACTTTGATCATAAGAGTAAGTCATCATTTCAAGTTACTTTATATTATACAATTGACTATTTTTATGTTACAACTATTATGTTATTTTTATCCTAATTGCATGGACCATTTTATGAGCATAATGAAGTTCGCACAGACTAATGTTGTTGATATGCACATGATTTGTCGTAGGCACGGGCCTATATTCGATAACAATGTCCTATTTGTCTTACATATCATTTTTTAATATATTTTGGTTGCCACATTGACATAATCCTCTGATGTTATCATGTTAATTATTCCATTCAATAATGTGCATATTATTGACATATTAAAATTGTTGTGTAATCCACACAGACTATTTCTCATAAGGAATGTAGTCCATATGGATAAGCTTGTTTTATTCTTGTTTATTCTATCTTTCAAGTTTGCACGGACTCCCTCTTATGTGGAATGTAGTCCCCATAGATACACTTATGTTAACCATGTTTATTTTGTTATATAGTCCGCATGAACTCCCTCTTATGAGGAATATAGTCCGTGCAAACATTTACTTTGAATTGCAGTTTTGACATGTATTAATATTTCTTATCCTCTTTATGTGTCCTGATGAATCCTTATTTGTTATCATTAACCTTTTCTTTTGTGTTTTATGCCAGTCACCTTTCTCACTAAAGTGGAGGTTCAGATGGACATAATTTCCCTTACAAGCCTTAGTCTGCATAGACACTTACTAGAGCTACACAGGGTCTGCACAGACTTAGTGAAGTATAGATAGGACCGATTAAATACTTTGCTTTATTTCCTTTATTTTGTACCTATTATATCTTTTGGTTTATTTTTGGTTGTAATAAGTAGTTAAATAACTTATTTTACAAGCCAAAAGCTTAATTCACATCAAATGGTTTTTTATATAATTAATTGGTATTTTATAATAAAAAAATGGTTTTGAGTTTTCTCTAATCAGAAGTCACATAAAAAAAATATTTTAATTAAGATAATCTCTTAGAGATAGGAGTTACGTAATTACTACCAATTTCTATGGAATTATAGGTAATTGTTAAGTCACACCATAATCAATCAATAACCTAATTTTAGATGTACAATATACTTGTTGTATGCTTTAAATACTGTAATTTACTCTTTCTAAGTTAAAAGGTGACATAATTGCTTTAAATATAATATATGCTTGATTGATACAGGATTGATAAATGTTATGATATTTAAAGAAGGCATATTATTAAGGCATCAATAAGATTTGAATTCTAAACTTTTTTAGTACAGAAGATGAAAGGTCATAGTGTAGGGGCCAGGTGGTGACTCCTAAACACTAAACTATTCTCATCCCCGATAAAAATACATTATTTTCTTTACAGTGACAACTCTACGAGGGACTTAGAATCTTAATCAAAAAGTGCCTAAATAATTTGCCATTTAATATTCTAACTTTTATCAATCCCATGCATTGCACTTGATATATAAATTGTGTCCCTTTTATCCTAGATAATGATGTGAACCATGACTCCATTTTTCTTTCAAGAATGGAGAAGTGCTAGCATATCCATCACTCATAAGCCTCGTGCCTTTAGATATATGAAAAGATGAACTAATCGCTTGCTATTGTAACGCCCAAAAAGTCAAAGTCTGGTGAACAGTACCGGACGGACCAAGATGATGTTCCCCATGGTGCGGGTTGTCATTCTAAGTCTGATGACTGGCATATTGGTCATAAAAATTTGACAGGCCTTAAACTAGGGAAAATGAATGATTTAAAAATTTAGCAAAATCAATAATTTACATTAGGTCATAAACTAATATTTTCGGAGATAAAAAGATTTTAGGCCGGGACAGCCCTGAGACAGAGAATGTGTTTGAATGGTCTAGAAAATACCACGCCATGAACCTCAAAAATTCCACTGAGTATGATGGTGGAGAAATTAGAATTTTCTGAGGTGAACTGGTATTTTTTATGCATATTTATTATGGCCGTGAATAGTGCTAAAAAATCAACAGTGGAATTTTAAGTTAAAATTTTTCATGGACCTTAGTTTCATTAACTTAGGAATTTTAAAATTGGAATGAGAATTTTTAGAGCAACATGGAATATTTTACGAATTTTTGAATGTAAAACTCGGTCTATGATGAAGAGTGATTTTTGCTCCCGAATGAATTTTGAGCCAAAATTTTATGTGAGCCTTAGTCTCAGTAATTGAGGATTTTTACAACTGAAATGGGAATATTTAGACTTATAGATAATATTTTTTGAATTTTTCAAGGAAAAAGTGACTTATTTTGTACATAAAGGAATTAGGCCTTATTTGGGCCAAACTAATGGATCCAGCCCATCCTATGGGACTCAAATAAAATTTGTTTATAGCCCATACCAAGGAGGATCATCTTCTTCCTCAAAATTCCTTTATGGCCGACGGCATATAATGAGAGAAACCACCATTTGTTGCATTTTCTCTCTCCAAAACCTTCCATAAATCCCTCCAAAATTAAAATAAAATAAACCTCCATCATTCAAAAACCTTAGTTCCACCAAGAATTTCAAGAAAAAGGAGCTAGTTTGCTAAATTCACTACTTGAGTGAATAGTAACTCAAGTAAGCAAAATTATTCAAATTTCATTTTTTATTTTTAGTATAGTTAATTTAGGCTATTTTAATAATAGTTATGGTGTTATAATTTCTATTTGAGCTATAGGTAATTTTC
>CANXYI011834773.1:0-11422 GCA_948208565.1 Hura crepitans
TCACATTTTCAAAGCATCATCAGTGGATAGCAGGGATCAGCCTTGTAGGACCTCTCAATATCCATAGACAATCAATAGGTAGTAGGGATCAACCTAAGTGGACCTCCCAATACCCAAGTGTGCAACATTCATCTCAAAACCTTAGCAGCTACACCTACCACATCTAACAGACAATAGTACTCCTAGAAGGACCAAACTGCCTAGCAGCTGCTAATTCCCTAGTTGACCAATCAACCTATCCAGTAGGTGTCAAACTAATGGGCCAAATCACTATTCATTGCTTAATTATGACATCTATAATTATTTTCACTATGTCTCATGTCAATCATGCCAATGAATTGTATTACATGCAACATTTCACACAAAATGACATTTTTAGCCTATCGTCGCAAAATCACTATTCATTTGGTAACTTTACAGGCACATTACAATTCATTTGGTCAATTCTCAAATTTGTGTTTTTCATGACATCCTATATACTAATCCAAACTCCATGGTTCTTTCATCAATCCTTCACATAATATCACATGAACCATGTATCATAACCATGCCACCATTGGCACACATATAAACATCATTTTGTTAGTCATTAATTAGGTACACATTACATGTTCCACTAAGCCATTATTTGACTATTTTTCACACAAGACATGTCAATGTTCTTATCTATTTTCCAAACATGTTTAATACACCACATTTGTATTCTAAATGTCATGCTTACATGCCATATGCATCATTATCCATGCCATGCTATACACACATACCATTCAGCCATATTATGCGCACACACATATGTTTAATTTCCTTTCCTAATTATCTTACCTATCATATTATTTTGACATTACTATCATAATTATATCATTAGTTTGCCTTAATATTATGCCTAATTGCATTTCCATACACCAAACATGCATATTTTCATGCCAAGACATAAGACATACTCAATTTAACTCTTTTCCACATACCTAAGGTGTGAAAACACCATTTTCTCCACCACTTAGAGGCCTAACTTGGACTTCTCTTTCACTAGTTTCCTTTTGCCCTAAACATTCACAAAATGAGCTTAGAAAAAATCTCAAAAATCCTTCACAACTCCAAATGAAAATCTAAAATCATGGTTATTCTTAGAATACTCTAAACTATGTAAAACAAAAATAAAAATTAGATTAAAACCACTTACTCACAAAGAGAGCACTATTCACCAAAGTTGTAATTCTCCCTTTATGAGCCAAATTCCTCAAATTTCTCACTTGAATTAAATTCTAAAGGTCACGGAGGGTCTAAACCATACCTCATGTGTGATTTTTGGTGATGAGAGGAGAGAGAAAGAGAAGAAGAAAGGGAGGAGAGAGAAAGAGCTAATGGCATTGGCCAAAGGGTGGTTTTTGGGGCGAAGAGAGGTTGGTTCACTCATGTAACCCCCCTCATATGTGTAGGCCCTTTTATATGGGTGGGTGAAAGGCTCAGATTGTGACACGTGGTGATCTAACGATCCGTTTTCTCCCAGTTTCTTTTTAAACTTCAAAAATTCTTTGGACCTCCAAAAATAATCATTTCAGTTTTAAAAATCCTCGATTAGTGTCACTAAGGCCCACAAAAAATTTCAAGTCAAAATTCCACTATTTAATTTTTGGGCACTATTCACTTTTTGGGCACTATTCACCCGCTAGAATAAAATATTCCAAAAAAAATCAAACAACCTTAGAAAATTAAAAGTCCTTCTCCATCATGTAAATTGTAATTTTGAGGTTTAGGGCATGATATTTTCAAGTCCGTCTGGGCACATCCTAGGCTGTCTCAGCATAAACTCAGTTTATCTCCCCATTCACTAGTTCCTAACCCAAATTAATTTATTAGTTCTACTAAATTTTTAAATTCATCCATTTTACCCAATTTTTAGGCCCATCAAAGTTTTATAACCAATACACCCCTTTTAGCCTCATGAAGATGCCTCGTATTACAAGAACATCACTCGAGCCTAGAAGGTACTGTTCATAGAACTTAGACATACGAGCATTGCAATTTTTCCCCTCTTTTGAATTTCATCCTTAAAATTACCTATTATGAAGAGATGCAGATATTGCACCCTCATCTGTTCCTCACTTTCCCACATGGCCTCTATCACATTGTGGTGCCTCTATAACACCTTCACTATAGGAATAGATTTGTTCCTCAGCTGCTTCACTTCTTTTGCCAAAATCTACAATGGCTCATCTTCATATGTCAAATTTAGCTGTACTTGTATCTCTTTTCTAGCTATCACGTGCGATGGATCTAATTTGTATCTCCTTAACATCAATGCATGAAAGACATTATGTATCTGTTGTAGCTCAGGTGGCAATGCCAATCTATATGCCAAGGGTCCCACTCTTTTTGTGATCTTGTAAGGCCCAATTAATCTAGGAATGAGTTTCCCTTTCTTACCAAATTTGAGCATCTTCTTCCATGGTGACACTTTTAAGAACACTCGGTCACCAACTTCACACTCAATATCCCACCATTTCAAATCAACATACAACTTATGTCGATCTGATATGGCTCTCAATCTCTCTTTTATGAGCTTGACTTTTTTCTCAGTGTCTCTGATCAAGATAGATCCAACAATCTTACATTCTCCCACTTCACTCTAACAAAGAGGAGTCTTGCACATTTTACCATACAAAGCTTCATAAGGTGCCATTCCTAAACTGGCCTGGTGGCTGTTGTTGTATGCTAACTCAACCAATGATAGGTACTGATTCCAGTTGCCTTTGAACTTTATTGCATAGCTACGCATCATATCTTTTAACACCTATATCACCTGTTCAGATTGTCTATCCGTTTTAAGATGAAATGTCATGCTATACATTAATTGAGTACCCAGTGCTTCCTGTAGCTTCTTTTAAAACCTGGAGGTAAATCTCGGGTTTCGATCTAAAATAATGGCCACTAGTACTCAATGTAATCACACGATCTCATCAATTTACAACCTAGCAAACTTCTCTAAGGAGTAATCCATTCTCACTGGTATAAAGTGAGCTGTCTTTTTCAACCTGTCTAGTATTACCCATATCGCATCACACTTGCTTTTGGTCAGTGGCAATCCAATCACAAAATCCATAGTGATCTTCTCCTATTTCCATTCTAGAATTGCTATTGAATGTTAAAATCTAGAAGGAACATGGTGTTCTACTTTTACCTGCTAGCATGTCAAATATCGAGCCACATACTCTGCTACTTCTTGCTTTTTTCCTAATCACTAATAATGGGGTTTCAACCTAAGATACATCTTTGTGCATCCTGGGTGCATGGAATATAGAGGTTCATAAGCCTCCTTTAAGCTTTACACTCTCCATCCATCCACTTCTATCACACATACCCTATTTTGATAGTATAGGCTTCGATCCTCACTTAACTCAAATCCCGTCACCTTTCCCTCTTTAACTTTACTCATAGTTTGCATCATCTGTTCATCTCTTAATTGAGCTTCATTTATCTATTGCCTGTAGCCGGATTCAACTTGCATCTTAGCTAGTATTGCATCTTCTGCAATATACACTACTCGAGCATGCATAAGCTTCAAGGTAACAATAACCTTCCTACTCAAGGTAACATCAACCACGTTTGCCTTGCCTGGATGGTAGTCAATCAAGTAGTCATAATCCTTGATTAACTCGATCCATCGTCACTGTCTTAGATTCAACTCCTTTTGTGTAGGAAAGTATTTCAAGCTTTTATGATCAGTGTAGATATAATACTTTTCTCCATATAAGTGATGTCTTCACACCTTCAATGCAAACACAATTGCAACTAACTTTAAATCGTATATGGGATAATTCTTTTCATTAGGCTTTAATTGCCTAGAGGCATATGCAATCACCTTGCCTTCTTGCATCAAGACATAACCAAGTCCATTGTGTGAGGCATCACAATATATCATGAACTCCTTCCCTTATTCTAGCTGAGTAAGGATAAAAGCCTCTATCAACAATCTCTTCAATATGTTAAAACTAGCTTGACACTTATCATCCCACTTAAACTTCACATCCTTCCTTATCAACCATGTCAAAGGAGCTAAAATCATCGAAAAGCCATTTATGAACATTTGATAGTATCCAGCCAATCCTAGGAAACTCTAAAATTCAATCACAGTCCTAGGAGGATTCCATTCTAACATAGCTTTAACTTTGCTCGAGTCCACTCTAATACCCTCAGTTGAGGCAATATAACCCAAGAAGGCTACCTCTTATAACTAAAACTTGCACTTACTCAACTTAGCATACAACTACTTTTCTCTTAAAGTCTATAACACAACTCTGAAATGTTGCTCATGTTCCTCCTAGGTTCTGAAATGCACCAAAATGTCATTGATGAACACCACAATGAATTGATCTAAATAAGGCCTGAAGATCCAATTCATCATACCCATAAAGGCTACCAGGGCATTAGTGAGCCTAAATGGCATCACTATGAACTCATAATGCCCGTATCGAGTTTTGAAGGTAGTCTTAGAGATGTCAATCTCCTTGACCCGCAATTGATGATTTCTTAATCTTAAATCTATCTTAGAAAGGATGCTAGCACCCTATAACTAATTAAAGAGATCATCGATCCTAGGCAATGAATATTTGTTCTTGACTGTCACCTTATTCAGTTGCCTACAATCGATGTATAATCGGAGCGACCTGTTTTTCTTTTTCATAAACAACACCGATGCTCCCTGGGTGAAATACTGGGCTTGATGAAGCCTTTATCTAAAAATTCCTACAATTGCACCTTCAACTCCTTTAATTCTGCTAGTGCCTTCCGGTACAGTGTAATGGACATCAAATTCGTACCAGGATAAGTTTCAATCTAGAAATCTAACTCCCGATGTGGAGGCAACCTCAATAACTCCTTTGGAAACACATTAGAAAAATCAGACTTAAGGGTATCTGATCAAGTCAAGGAGTTGTAATGCTCGTATCTACCACAGAAGCTAAGAATGCTTCACAACCCTTCCAAATGAGTTGTCTGGTTATAATATCTGAAATGATGTTAGATAGAGAGTCTCATTTACCCATAATTATCACCTCTTACCCTTCTAGGGTCTGCAAACTCAACCTTTTCTTTTCAAAGTCAATTACTACTTTATGCTCTGATAGCTAGTCCATACAAAGTATGACATTAAACTCATAAAAGGGAAACTCTATCAAATCTATTGGAAAAATCTAATCATAAATTGTCAGAGGATAGTGTCTATAAACTATATTCACCATCGCACTCTGGCCAATCGAATTACTCACTTGAATATCTATGTCTATAGGTTTTGGCTCAAGTCTCCTATCTCGTGCTTATGTGGTGCAAACATATGAATGTGTTGATCCAGGATCTATCAAGGCTAATACTGGTGCATCAAATAAAAGAAATATACCAGCGATGACGTATAGAGCCTCAGCTTCCTCCCGAGTATAGATAGCATACTGTCGTGCCAAAGCTCTAGCCTATAACCTATTCCTTTGAATGGTATTTAGCTAGTCCTACCTCTACTATCTTGGTGGTCTACTAGGAGCTATTACAATTGATGCTTGGGTCTATGCAGCTTCTATTTGCCTCTGAGAGCAATCTCTATAGAAATGGCCTTTAGCTCCATATACAAAGTACTCCCTTCATTTAAACTGCTAACACTGGCCCCAGTGTCTCCTCTAGCAACTCCCACATGTCAGAGCTACACTTTTAGCTGTGGATACTGGAGCACTCGAGGCCTACTAAGATGGAGGTGGTAGAGGCCTAGGAGGAAAAGCCTAACTAGATCTCTGTGATGGAGCTTACCTCTAGGACTACTAGCCTATCTATCTCTAGGACTGCTGACTAGTTTGAAAGTCCCTCTATCTCTTACCCCCTTATAGGGCTGAGTTTGTCTGACCAGCAATGAAGGATCTCTTTCTCTCGAATAACTCTCTCTTCTCCTAAACCATCTCTACCATATCATATTCTATAGCTACTAGCTCTAAGAAGTCATTGATCTTAAGAGTAGAGATTTGCATCCTTAGCTCGATATTAAGGCCCTTTTCGAACCTCTTACATTTCTCCTGATCAATCGAAATGAACTCCATTGCATACTTGCTCAACCGAGCAAAGTCCTTTTCATACTCTAATATTGAACTCCGTCTCTACTTCAGATCGATGAACTCATGTCTCTTTTTATCCTTGTAGGACTTACGAATATACCTCTTTTGAAATTCCTTCAAAAATAACTCCCATGTAATGTTAGTTGTTGCCTTCCTCTTTTTTAGTGTAACCCACTAGTGCAAGGCTTTTTCCTACAGTAGGGAGGTATAGCACTTCAGACACTCCTCCTTTATACACTCTAGCTATTCTAAGATCTTCATGGTCTGCTCTAGCCAATACTCTACCCTTATTATGTCATCCTCCCTCGCACCTAGAAAGTCCATAGCTCCCATCTTCTTCACCCTCTCTAGCTAAGTCTTTCACAATGCTGGAGGGGTTGGTGGAGGTGGAGGAGGTGCAGTAGGAACTAGAGTTAGTGGTGGGGGAGGTGCTGCAGTATGTCTCAACAACTTTACAATCTGCTGCAGCAAAGCTAGAGTGGCCTGAGCTTAAGGCTGTGGCTAAGGTGGCAATTAGTAAGCAACATCATTAGGCTCTAGAGTGGCTACACCACCTCTAGACCATGAATAGTGGTGGGAGCATAACTGGCCACCTCTTTCCCTTGATCTGGCGGGGTCTGTTCGCTTATCATATCTATAACTATACAAAAACACATATCAACTTCATGTAGTGTAGCTTGACCCAAAATAGAACCCTAGACTCATACACTTATGTATAGTATGCCTACGAATGCCTAAACCCACTCTAATACCACTAAATATAACACCCCCTACTTATTCCTAAAGGAAATAGACAAAAAGCACTACTTCATGGTAGGTCACCCATCTTTGGATTTCCCCAGGGCTTATTCATTTAACTTTTATGTGACTTTGACTAACTTTGACTTAACTTAACCTTTTAGTGTTTCTTTTTAAATAATCTTTCATTGCTACCTGTTTAGTCTATTAAAACACCAAATTATGTTTGTTAACCATTTATAGAAAATTGGGCAGCATAACGGCTACCTAGGTGAAAAACGAAAAAAAAATTCTAATATGAAAAACACTTCTAAAATAGTTTTCATCCATAACTCAACTCTCGAACCCTTCTGGTCCCTAAAAACATCATCAATCATCCAACACCGCAACACAAACTTTCAGACCCATATACAGACAAGCAGAAGCATATACATACATCCACTAAACCAGGTTCATATAGCCATTTAGTTATCTATCTCAATTTTATACTTTATACACACTATGAAATTTGCACCTACTATACATGAGTGACTATCTACAAAACCTAAATAGTAACAAAAATGTACCAACAGGACTCTAAGATAGCTACACTGGACTTACTAAAGCTGGACAGCTAACACACCTACAACCTGTGCATTAGAACACTGACATGCTGAGCATAACTCAGTTGTGGGATAAATAAAATAGAGTATACCACATATGCAGGCACACATATATGTCATGTATACACATGCATAGATACATTATTCCACATGGTCATATAATATCAGATTAGATGCCAGATGCCCTATTCAATCATTTCCATTCTATTATTAAGTCAAAGTCAATATATTTTAAGTCCATGATTAAGTTTAATATAGTTTAGGCCCATAACGGATAGATGATACTTTAAGATACCGGATAGTGGGATCTATTATGTGCAGTGGGCCATATTTTGGACCTCGGTAGCTACACCTACCTCATCCGATAGTAGGGTTCAGTCCGTAGACCTCTTAATACTAGACTAGCAAATAGTAGGGATCAGTCTGTAGACCTCCCAACACCTGTAAGTGGGATATTAGGGATCTACCCTGTCGGACCTCTTAATACCCCGAGTCACATCTCTAAATCATTACAGGTGGATAGTAGGAATTAGCCCCATGGGACCTCCTAATATCCATAGATAGTAAATAAGTAGCAGGGATCAGTCCAAGTGGACTTGCTAATACTCGAGTGTGTAGGGTTCATCTCTAAACCTCGACAGTCGCACCCACTATATCGAACAGACATGAGTAGTCCCAAAAGGACCAAACTACCTAGCAGATGCTCATTCCCTAGTTGACCTATCAACCTATCCAGTGGGTGTCTAACTGATGGGCCAAATCACTATTTATTCCTTAATTATGACATCTAAAATTATTCACTATATCTCATGTCACTCATGCTAATGAATTACTTTACATGCAACATTTCACACAAAATGACATTTTTAGCCTATCATCGCAAAATCATTATTCATTTGGTAAATTCACGGGCACGTTACTATTCATTTAGTCAATTCTCAAATTTATGTTTTTCATAACCTCCCATATACTAATCCAAACTCCATGGTTCTTTCATTAATCCTTCACATAATATCACATGAACCATGTATGATAACCATGCTACCAATGGCACACATATAAACATCATTTTGTTAGTCATTAATTAGGTACACATTACATGTTCCACTAAGCCATTGTTTGCCTATTTTCCATACCATACATGTCAATGTTGTTACTTATTTTCCAAGAATGTTTAATACACCACATTTGCATTCTAAATGCCATACCTACATGCCATATGCATCATTACCCATGCCATGCCATACACATATACCATTCAGCCATACTATGCCCACACATATACGTTTAATTTCCTTTCCTAATTATCATACCTATCATATTATTTTTACATTGCTATCATAATTATACCATTAGTTTGCCTTAATATTATGCCTAACACCATAAAATTGCTTTTCCATACACTAAACATGCATATTTCCATGCCAAAGCATAAGACATACTCAATTTAACTCTATTCCACATACCTAAGGTGTGAAAATACCCTTTTCTCCACCACTTGGAGGCTGAACTTGGAATTCTCTTTCACTAGCTTCCCTTTGCCCTAAACATACACAAAATGAGTATAAAAAAAATTCTAAAAAATCCTACACCACTCTAAATGAAAATCTAAAACCATGGTTTTTCTTAGAATACTCTAAACTACCTAAAACAAAAATAAAAATTGGATTAAAATCACTTCCTCATAAAAAACACTATTCACCAAAATTTGTAATTCTCACTCTATATGCCAAATTCCTTAAATTTCTCACTTGAATTAAATTCTAAAGGTCATTGAGCGTCTAAACCATGCCTCACATGTGATTTTTAGTGATGGGAGGAGAGAAAAAGAGCTAATGATGTCGTCTAAAGGGTGGTTTTAGGGGGAGGAGAGGTTGGTTCACACATGTGACCCTCCTCACATGTGTGGGCCCATTTATATGGGTGGGTGGATGGCTCAGATCGTGACACGTGGCTATCTAATAGTTCATTTTCACTTAGTTTCTTTTTAAAATTCAAAAATTCACAGAAATTCTCTATACCTCCAAAAATAATCATTTGAGTTTTAAAAATCCTCAATTTGTGTCACTAAGGCCGACAAAAAATATGAAGTCAAAATTTCACTGTTAACTTTTTAGGCACTATTCACCCATTAGAATAAAATATTTCAAAAAAATATCAAACGAACTCAAAAAAAATTAAAATTCCTCTCCATCATGTAAATTATAATTTTTAAGGTTCAGGGTATGATATTTTTAGGTTCGTCTGAGCACATCCTGGCGCTATCCTAACACAAACTCATTTTATGTCCCTATTCACTAGTTCCTAACTCGGAATGATTTATTGGTTCTACTAAAATTTTAAATTCATCCATTTTACCCATTTTCAGGCCTGTCAAAGTTTTATGGCCAATACGCCCCTTTCTGGCCTCGTGAAGATGCCCCATATTGTAGGAATATCAATCGGGCCCAGAAGGTACTATTCATAAAACTTAGACATATAAGCATTACAATTTTTTCCCTCTTAAGAAATTTCATCCTCGAATTTACCTATTATGAAGAGATGCAGATATTGCACCCTCATCTATTCCTTACTTTCCCACGTGGCCTCTGTCGCATTGTGGTGCCTCCATAACACCTTAACTAGAGGAATAGATTTATTCCTTAGCTGCTTCAATTTTTTTCCCAAAATCTGCAGTGGCTCTTCTTCATATATCTAATCTAGCTGTACTTATATCTCCTCTGCAGCTATCACATGCGATGGATCTGATCTGTATCACCTCAATATCAATACATGAAAGATGTCATATATTTGTTGTAGCTTAGGTGGCAATGCTAATCTGTATGCCAAGGGTCCCACTATTTCTATGATCTCATAGGGCCTAATGAATCTAGGACTGAGTTTCTCTTTCTTATCAAATCTGAGCATCTTCTTCCATGGTAACACTTTTAAGAACACTCGATCACTAACTTTATACTCAATGTCCCACCATTTCAAATCAACATATGACTTTTGTTGATCTGAGGCAACTTTCAATCTCTCTTTTATGAGCTTGACTTTTTCCTCAATGTCTTTGATCAAGTCAGATCCAACAATCTTACTTTCTCCCACTTCACTCTAACAAAAAGGAGTCTTGCACCTTCTACCATACAAAGCTTTATAATGTGCCATTCCTAAATTGGCCTAGTGGCTATTGTTGTATGCAAACTTAGCCAATGATACGTACTGATCCCAGTTGCCTTTGAACTCTAGTGCATAACTACGTGGCATATCTTCCAACACCTGTATCACCCGTTAAGATTGTCCACCCATTTGAGGATGAAATGCCATGCTGTATGTCAATCGAGTACCCAATGTTTCTTGTAGCTTCATCCTAAACTTGGAGGTAAATCTCGGGTCTTAATTTGAAATAATGGCCACTGGTACTCCATGTAATCGCACGATCTCATCAATGTATAACCTAGCTAGCTTTTCTAAGGAGTAATCCATTCTCACTAGTATAAAGTGAGCTGTCTTTGTCAGCTTGTCTACTATCACCCATATCACATCATGCTTGCTTCTAGTAAGTGGCAATCCCATCACAAAATCCATGGTGATCTTCTCCTATTTCCATTCTAGAATTGCTATCGGATGTAAAAATCTAGAAGGAACCTAGTGTTCTACTTTTACCTACTGGCATGTCAAACATCGAGCCACATACTCTGCTACTTCTTACTTCATTCTTGGTCACTAATAATAAGGTTTCAACCCAAGATACATCTTTGTGCTTCTTAGGTGTATGGAATATGGAGCTTCAAAAGCCTCCTTCAAGATCTGCACTTTCCATCCATCCACTTCTGGCACACACAACCTATTTTGATAGTATAGACTTTTATCCTCACTTAACTCAAATCTCGTCGCCATCCCCTCTTTAACTTTACTCAAGGTCTCTGTTCATCTCTTAACTGAGCTTCCTTTATCTATTGCTTAAAGTTAGATTCAACTTGCATCTTAGTCGACATTGTATCTTCTGTA
>CANXYI011834800.1:0-11184 GCA_948208565.1 Hura crepitans
ATTTTTGGAGATTTGAGTGATTTTTAAAAATTTCCTGAAATTTCTGGCAAAATTGAGCATTTTCAAGAAGCTCGAGTGACATATGTCCCCACCCAGGCCACCTCAGCCACTATAAAAGCCACAAGTTGCCATCTAGATGTCCATTTGGCATTCACCACCCACCCACCCACTCTTTCTCCCTTTCTTTTTCCTCTCATTCTCGACGCCACTCCCTTCTTTGCTCCACCATTTTTATGACTTCTCAAGCATAAACTAGCCATCAATCCAAACCAAAAATTGTATTGACAAGTTTTAAATTGATCTTTAAAGGGTTTTAAGGCCATAGATGTTCATAGACTTTAAGAAAATTCAAGAAGTTCAAAAGTGTACATAAAGGGTTCTTGGAAACTAACTTTGTGTGTGTAAGTGTTTCCTCTCTTTTTAATTTATTTCCTAAAGGATTTTACTATTCCAAAAATGCCTATAATCTCAGATTTTCATTTAGGGACTTATAAAATTTTCTATGGATTTTCTAAGGTGAGGCATGTATGGAGGGGTAAAGGAAAGTAAAGGATAATAAGGAAAAAAGGGGTGCCAAAGGGTGAGCAAGACTCTATTTTAAGTAAAGGTATGTGAATTTAAATTATTGAAAGCATATAATCTAGAATTAATAAGCAATTAGTGTAGAAATCTTGTATAGAAGTTAAGGTTAAGGTGGTTAGTGTAGGTAAAATGATGTGTTATGCCTATATTGATGTTAATTTCTTGCCTTATGAATGAATTATGTGATGAATTAGTGGAGGAAATGAAGAAATGGTTAAGGCCTTCTTTTGGCCCAGAGCTTGTGTCTATGTAGGCTAAGTGTATGGCATAAATTAGGTGGGGAAGTGATAGTTTCTAATGTGTTTGATATAGAAATAGGTGAATTGTGCGTATGTATGGTAAAAAAATAGAAGGGTTGATATTGTGTCCTTATTGGTTGAGAGGTTACCTTAAGAGGTAGGCTAGGTGTATAGCAAGTTAACATGGTATATTCTATGGAAATTGGCTTGTTAAAGATGGCATTATAAGTATATGTGGTGAACTTGATGAAAAAGGCTTGTGTGTGTGTGCTTAGTATGGTCGAGGCATGTATAAGGCATGCCATGGCTTGGTTTGCATAATACTTGTATGGTGTATGTATAGGCATACTTAAATGATGTTATCACATGTGTATGTGTGATTGAATTTGAAGAAACATATGCATATAGCCATTAGGAAGGATTGGTTGAGAGATATGTAAGTTAAATTTCGCATGATAGTCATGGTATAGCATGCATGTATGAGAATGGCATGGCATAATTAATGTGTAATGTGTAATTATAAACTTGGCCTAGGACAGGTGAATATGTGTGCATAATGGGATATGAAAATGGATAAGTGTTGGTAAGACAATTAAGGTTAAAAAGTAGTTGGAAAAGGGACTTTAAAAAAATGGCTTGGAATGACATTGTGGAATTAACCTAAAAATGGACTAAATTGGCATGTAAATGCCACCTTAATTTTAGGACATCTTTTAAGGTTTATGTGGAATAAATTGATGCCTCTTTTAAGAATATTTAAGGTGTATAATTATACTTGGCTTTAGGCCTATGAACATGTATGAAAATGGGTGCAAATGGCACTAAAAAATGGCATGAAAAGAACATGATTTGAGACCTAAAATGGCATACACAAAAATGAAAATGACCTAAAACTGTCCCAGGAAATTGATTTAGGGACCTATTCCTAAAATGGATATTTAAAATGGACATAAATAGAACTAAAATTAGAACTTAGAATGGACTTAGGATGGATTTAATTATGCCTAAGAAAGTGACCTAAAATATCTCAAAAAAATTGACCTGTAACTGTCTGGTAGGACCAAAAATGACCTATAACTGTCTAGGTCAAATTTTGACTATCAAAATAAATTTATAACTATCTATTTTTCACTTTTAAGTATTATAATATGATGATCAATAAATAAATGGACACAAAATAAGATAAGATGGCCCATTAATTAGACACCCACTAGATGGGTTAACCAATTAACTTAGGTATTAGCAGTTGCTAGATGATTACTGTGATTTTCTAGATATTATGAGGTCTACAGATTGATCCCAGCTATCCTTTTAAAGTGTTTGTCTACAAACTGATCCCTACTATCCATAATATGATTGGTGGTTGAGTTATTGAGATATTAGAAGGTTTATAGACTGATCCCTACTATCTCTTGTCTGGTATTGGGAGGTTTAAGTGAGCTGATCCCCGCTATTGGACTAGGCTGATGCAGCGGTTAGGGTCTAAAATATAGGCCACTGCACAACTGTTTAGTTTCCTCTTGGTCTAGTGTCTTAGGTGTAGTCGACCTAGTCGAGCTTATTAAATTAAATTAAATTGAATTAATATATAGATTTGATTGATGGCAGGTTACTACATAATTATTATAATTGAAATAATCATAGTGTCATTTTGGTAATTATTGGGAAAATGTGCCATAGCACCTAAATTGCATGAATTACCTAGTATTCCATCCACACATTGCATATTGACTATTGTATTGTTATTGCACATGAACCATTGCAATTGGATGTTTTAAATACATTAAATTCACCACTAAGTTTTACACTTAGTGTACCAATGTTTTGGTGTACAAGTTGCAAAGATAAGCGGTCGAGCCTCAATGATCATGTAGTTTAGCAGCATAGTCCTTAAAGGGTATATAGAGTCTTTTTCTTTTGTTCTGTTTAGCTAGCACTCATGTAAACACTATAGGGAATGGGTTTAGCATGCTTAGAGGCTACTTATGTCTATTTATATAAAGGATAAATGTGATGTATATAAACATGTGGTTTTTTTGTATAGTTTGCTTAATGATTTTGATAACTGTGGGCCTGAGGCCCTATGTGTTTGTAATGTGTGATTGATGTGTGCTGATGTTGATTAGGGGACCAGAAGGAGGAAAAAGGATATTGTTGTTTTTAGAAGTGCTTTTACAAGTTAAAAAAATTTCGCATGTCAATCAAGTAGCTATTGTGCTACCTAATTTTTTTTGTAACATGTATAATAACTATAAAGTGGGTTTTCTAAGTCTACCATACCATATATGAACCTATTTAAATATTAGACTGAAAACCTAAGCAAAATCTAAGAAAGTTTTAAAACAGTCTTCAAAAGTTAAAGAGTGCACACCTGGAGCAATTTTAGGATAGGTGCCCTGTTAGGAAGTGCATCACCTGTCAAATTTCTTAGGTAGTCCGATAAGGGGTGCCATAAGTTTCATATGCATTTATGCAATTTGCATACCATTTTACATGTTCTTTGAATTAATATGTGATCACAATTAAGTAATTAGTCATTTTATTCATATGGTCATTTCTATACATTTCTTCACATAATTTAGGTCCATAAACATATATGTGTGGTTCATTTATATAACCAAATATAATCACCCGTATTCCATAATATGCATTTTTAAAGCCAAAAGTGCCTTATTTCACTTTATTAGCCATAATCATTGTAATGTCATATGTTATCATAATTTCATCAGTAACCTTATCAATCCCTATTATCATCTACTTAATTCTTCCATAATTAATCCATTTGGCCAACTTAGGTTCTTAATGCAAAATGTAAATTTCAAACATTGTGGGCTATTATCTAACTTCATACTAATAATTAAGTAACATTTACATCATACATTCACTAAATGTTCATTCTAGGTTATAATACACATACATATACATAGTCTTACCATTCGACCATTTTAGAGGCACACTCATACTTCTAATTACTAGCTTAAATTCAATTTAAATCATATGCTAAACATCCAATTAACATTAATCTAACATCAACTTAATTATATTTGCTTATACTTAAAAATTATGCATTTCAAGCATATGTACACATACTTTTTGTAGTGAATTATATACATATATTGCATATCTTATTAAATACACTTACAAATGATAATAATGGCCTCACATAAGCCTTTCTATGCCTTTTTTTTCATTTCCCTTGAGTTGCATCCCCTTTTTCTACAAACATAATGTATTTTCACTTAGAAAATTCAAATAAATTTCTAGGTAATCCTAAACTCAAAATTAACTTAAAAAACACTTATAGCATTGAAAAACTTTGCAGAAAAATATAAAATTGAGTAATTAAACACTTACATGATTTAGGGGGTACTATTCATCCATACCCTAACCCATAAATTCTCCCTAAATAACCTTTCTCTTTGATTTCTCTCTCTTAATTCTTAGCTTAGAAGTCCTTAAGAGCTTATTTGAGGTGGACTTAAAGCTTGAATGGCTTGCTTTGTTTGTTGGAAGAAGAAGAAATTAAGGTTTGGTGGCCCATTAAAGGGATCAAATTTAGAGGTGGAAGAAGGAGATAGAGGCTTCTCACTCATATGACAAATTTATTTGAAATTCACCCCTATTATAATGTTTTCAATTAAGAGTTCATATTAATCTATATGTATAATCCAATGGCCAAAGTTTTCTTCAACATTTTATATTCTTTTTAAAATTATTTCTTTCATTTGAGAACCTCATTCAATCACCCTAAAAGTCCTATTAATTCCCTTAATTCAATACCTATAAGTTTTGAGAAAGTTGTACTTAAAAATTGAAAGGAACCAAATAAAATTAATATTTTAATTCTCATTCAAGTTTTAATAACTTACTTCTTGACCTTCAAAAATTCCAATTCCATTACCAATGGACTATTTAGAATTTTTGAGCATCAAGTTGTGCCATTCTTAGCTCATTTTGAGTAAAAACAAAATATTTTATGGTTTAGCTTACGCTAAGTTACTATTTATAAGACACCACCATAAAAACGTTACTTGTATTTTTAACCATCTTAATGACTTCATTTTCATTTCAAATTTTATCCAAAATTATTTTATGATTAATACTTCCATTCAATTGCATTAGTGTAACTTGGATCTTGAGAAACACTATTAAAATCATAAGAAGTACTATTCATAACCCTAAGATTCTCGAGTGTTACAAGCATGATAAGGATAAATGATCCAAAACATGCTAGGACATCCACACAGACTAAAAAGGGAATGGATTGTAATCTAAGTCTGCATAGACTTTATCAAACCATACCTAAGATATAGTTCCACATTTGCACGGACTACTACTTAAGTGGTTTTAGCACATGCTTGCACGGACTACTACTTGGATGGTTTTGGTGTACATCTATATGAACTACTACTTGGATAGTTTTGGAACACATCTATATAGACTACTACTTAAATGGTTTTAGTGTAAGTCTGTAAAGACTCCATTTTGTAGAAATATCTAATCTGCATAGACCTAGACTCCTTGTATAAGCATTTGTAGTTGTAAAACTCTTAATGGCTATTTGTAAATATTTGTAATTAAAAGCTTGAAATTATAAGCAAAATGTTTATATATTCCAAAAAGAAAAAAATTATAACACATGTTTAAACGTATATACTAAAAAAATACACATATGTGTATCATAATAGGTAGCGCATGGGTAGAGGAACAATCCTTATTCCTCCTGCTCCTCACTCTCTATGTCTATATCATATAAAGAAAGCACCAACTTCTCCATAATCTTTAAAGTTTGTAGCTTCTTTCGTGTAACTCAAAGTAATGCCACTCTCCTAGCCAACTCATTCTATAAAAAGGATAAGGGATTAAATGCATTTGAACTTTCTAATATCTCATGCTTCTCATACATATATATATAACCAATGTTTGTAAGGAAACTCACCATGAGGACATGAGTCTCATCAATCATAGCTCTTTTTAAAGCCTCTATCACTTGAGTAGTCCTCTTTACAAGGGCCCTCATAATCTATTAAAATCCAAGCAACAATATTAAAAATAGAAATAAATATCAAAATAAGAAATTACAAAAGTATATGAAGGTGTTTACAAGCTTAAAAGGCATAAGCCAATTGTCCTCAATCTTAAAATGCACCAAAGTCAACATCTGACCAACTCCGTATCATATGTAGCTCAACTAAGGAATAGTAGTTAGAGTACAAACAATCTCACTAGGCACTAGTTGAGAACTAATAGCTAAACTAGGAGTAGTAGAAGCTTAACTTCAGGGAGTATGAGCAGGGGAGGTGAGAATTAGGGGCCACTAGAGCTAGAAGTAGTCCTCATCCTCTTCCTTAAGAAGGAAGGTTTGGTCTCTAGTGTAGGAGCAAAAGCTTACAAAATAAACAAAGTTGTAAGTAACATCCAAGATAAAAAGAAAACAAGATAGAAAAGAGAAAATTATACTTCAGCAACAAGGCTAGAAGTGTAGGACACTCGACACAGCAAGTGAGCAGATGTCTAAGCGGGGTATACCTTGCCATCCACCTCCACTAAGGTATCCCCTAAAATCTTAGTAGGCATGTAACACTCGTAAATTAAGGTTTCATCAATAGTGCCTCCTAGGCTTGAATAGGGTTCCCCAAGAGCTAAGACACCCTTGTAAGGCTAAGGAAGGTGTGTACTAGTCATTAAACATTGACATGCCAAAAAAATGAGGAGAATGAAATAATTTAAAATTTTAGAAGAGTCAATAATTCATTTTAGGTAGTAAGCTAGTAAATAGTGACCTTAAATGAGCTTATGCCGAGAATGACCCAGAATGTGCCTAGATAGACTTGAAAATAGCATACCCTAAAGGTCAAAAATTCAATCGAGTCCATTGGTGAAGGAATTTTAATTTTCTGATGTCGTTTGATAATTTTTTGGAATTTCTTATTATAGCGAGTGAATAGTACACCCACTTGCCTTTGGAGTTTGGACCTCAAATTTTACGAGGCTTTAAATATGCATAATTGAGGATTTTTGGAATAAAAGTGATTATTTTTAAAAGTACAAAAAAAATTTAATTTTTTTAAGTTAAAAATGAAATCAAAATTTTTGGGGTCATTGGATTGCCACGTGTCATGATCTAACCATGCCATCTATCAAATACATATACCATTAAACATATGGGAGGTCTATATGTGTAAAAGAAAGCCATCCTCCCTCTCTACCATAGCCAAAGTCGGCACCACCTTTAAAGAATAATTCCCCTATTTTTATTTTCTCTCTCTTTCATTCTTTACCCAAACCTATCATATTTTATATGTATTTAACCCTGCATGACCCTTAGAATCCATTTTGTAGCCTTGGAATTTAAGAAAAAGGCTTTAAATTAAAGATATGGCTGTGAGGTGAATAGTGACTTTTTAGGGTGTAAGTGTTCTTTTCTTAGTTTTTATTTTTTTCTTTGAGTGGCCTTGGTTATTCTAAGAAAACTCATATTTTTAGATTTTGATTTGGAGTTCTATAGGGTTTTATATGAATTTTCTAAATTTAAGGTTACATATGTAAGTTTGAGAAGGGATAGTGAAGAACAAAAGGAGTAAAGGCCTTAGCTTGGTGGAAAAGGGTGTAAAGCTACCCTAGGTATGTGAATTTGATGTGATAAATGCATGTCATGATGTAAATGTATATGTGCATGCATGAACATTTGTATAAAAGTGGGATTTTGAGCATATGTGTGCATGTTTAATTGAAATAAGCATACCATTATGTGTGATTGATGTTATAATAATGATATGCATGTCATTTGGATGAGAAAAGCATGTGTATATGTATGGTATGTATATGGCCAAATGGCATGTCATACATGTATAATATATAATGACTATGTACAATGATGGAAAATGTGTTAGCTAATATGTATATACCATGAAATATGAGAAATAAATATATGAATGGATATGCAAATAACATATTGGTTTATGGAATAATATAGAAGTAATGGCTTAAATGAAAAATATATATAATGAAGTAAGTTAATGGCATGTGTCGGCATGTAAAATAATATGAAAGAATTATGTTGATTATAAAAGCATTTCATGGTGGATAAAATGTGAAATGTGATGATGATGTTGTGGTATGACCATTGATGAAGTCATGATAAATGAAACATGAGAAAAATGACCATATGAATATTGTTAATGACCAAATGAATAGTACCATTTTCATAAAATGACTCATAATTGTGTAATGAACTAAGTATGAGAAAATGATCTAAAACTATATAATGTAAGCATACATAGTAAGTTGATAAGATGATTTATAACTAAATGATAATTAATAAGTGGCATTGGCCGATTAGTTAGACACCTACTGATTAGGTTGACTGATCAGCTAAGGATTTAATAGCTGCTAGGGGTATCTATCCTCCTAGACTAGTGCCTATATGATTGAGTATATGGGTGTAGCAACTAAGGTCCTGATATGGGCAACTACACTATATAGGTGCAGCCACGGATGTCTCGATGTGGGCTACTACACTAGGTAGGTGTAGCTATCAAGGTCTTAATATAGGCCACTGCACTATGGGTGTAGGCACAAAGGTCTAAATGTGGGCCACTGCACTAGGTAGGTGCAGCTACCAAGGTTTTAAAATAGGCTACTGCACTAGGTGGGTGTAGCCACGGTGGTATGAGATGGGGCCACTGCATTAGGTAAGTGTAGCTACCGAGCTCCAAAATGTGGGCCACTGCACAGCTTGGATTTTCCCTTTTTTATCTAGTGCCTTTAAGTGTCATCTATCTAGTATGGGGCTGAATGAAAAAAATGAATAATAAAGTTAATAGCGATAATAAATTAGTGTTGTTCAGTATAGATAATAGTCATGGGATGAAAACCAAGAAAATTTAATGATGACATTTCACTAGACATTCAAATAATGCATTAGATGAATAAATTAATATTATTTTATGAAATCATCCATGTTTGTTACATTGTGATCCATAACATATATGTTGCTTGTTTGTATGCATGACATGCTTTTATTGCATTAAATTCACCACTGAGTTTATACTCAACATATCAATGTTCCAATGCATAGGTCGTAGATAGAGTAGCAGTTCAGCCTCGATATTTTGCAGTGTAGTAGCTCAATTTTGTGAGGGTAATATTTTTGTGCTTTTAATGGTACCATAGTAATAGCACTCATGTATAGATGTGGGATTGGCTTATTTAGTATAAATACTGGAAAAATATGTAAATTATATGACTGATGTATTACTGGACATATGGTATAATATTAATGTCTGTCCTTTTCTGAAAGTTATGGGCTTGAGGCTTTGTGTGTTGATGACTTTGATGTGATAGGATTATGGGGGACCAGAAGGGTCCAACAGTTGTAGATGTTGATGGATATAATATTAAAAGTGTTTTTGTGTAGGGTATTTTAGGATTTGTTACCTGGTTAGCCGTTATATTGCCCAAATTTCTATAAAATTATTTTTATCTTATTAGGTAAATTTTAGAGTCTATTATAGTCATTATAAGAGGGTTATATAGAAATATAAAGGAAATAACCTAGATGGATAAATAAAGTAGGTGATTTCATTAGTGTTAAATGAATAAGGCCTAGAGAAATGTAAGGATGGGTGACTAGAAGGAAGTAACATTCTTTGTTTAGTTCCTTAGGAGATGGGCAGAGGGTGTTACCAGGCATCCCCAGGATAAACACCAAATCATTAATCTACCTCCCAAGTAATATGGTGTCTAGAGCACTCTACTAAACATGAGGAGCATTAAGCCCTATGTGTTAGCTCAACACATGCTCTCTCAAGAACTAAGAATAAGCCTCTGGGGTGGTCAATAACATCTTACAAAAAGATAGTTTTTCATCAAAATGTAGGAAATCAAGCATCTCTTCCAATGGAAACACTTACTATGCCAAATCAATTTGTAACAAACCAGGTGAGCATTAAATCAAAATTCAAAAATCAGATATTAACATCCTATTTATACTTGTAGGATCACTCACATTAGATCAGGCTTAAGAGCTAAGATACTATTGATGCTATAATAGAAATGAGGCATTCTAAGGCCTTGAAGCTAGCTTAACCCACCTATCCACCATTGGATAGTGACAAAAGATGTTTAGCTTATAAGGGCAGGGCAATAGATAATACTCATATGCCTAAACCTACAATAAAAGAATAGACGTTATCGTAAATAATCCTAAATGTTAATCAAACAAGGCAAGAAAGGGTTACTTACTAGTACTCCCAACATGAAGCCCTACACACACTAATAGCTTTTTTTAGCCTATATGGCCATGTCTAAATTCATGTAAGTCTAATTATAAAAAGAAGAGCACCGATTCTAGGACCTAATACTTTCAATATCCTCTAAAATAGGTAAGAAGCTCTAGCTAATATTGCTATTGGCATTGACAAATAAGGAAGTCCCTAGCAAGTAAAGGACGAAGCAATGTCTGTATTAGTGAAGCTCGAGCTAGCAAGATAGAGTTACATCCATCAATCTCTTATATAAGTCTATACATTGGATGTTTCAGATCAATTTTTAAGCACTAACCCTAATAAGACTCACATCTTGAAGATGAAGAGATAGATAGCAGTAGCAAGCATCAAAGGTGATGGCCCTCCTAATACAAGGCACTTCAATAATAAAGGCTAGTTAAATGGTGTAATGGCCAACTCTTTAAACTGCATGTGGAATGTATAGGTGGTGTTCATCCACCTGTCTAGAAGAGCCTGAGAGTCTACAATTCTCAATGAAAATCTTATCCTATTAGGTGGTCAATGAATGTCTAAAAATCTATTAGCTTTACCTGCTCTTTCACCAAAATAGGCATGATAGAGAACCACTATTAAGGCCCAGACAAAGTGCCACCACACTTAAGGTATGTCTAAAAATAGAAAAAAGATACAACACAAGTAATTATTTACATAATATCCATTCTAAGTCACAAGGAGGTCTATGCCACATAGACCTCTAAAATAGCAATCATGTCCTTATAGACCTAGTAAAGGACAAAGCCAAAATACATGTCTGCACAAACTCAACTGCTTCAAATCCATATGAATGTTCACACAGATAGTTATAGTTTAAAAGAAAATATGAAATATACACACACAATGTCCACACATACTATAAAGAACATATAGTTATGTCCACATGGACTATATACCTCAACACACATAGAATAATGCGATTCACTATCTTAAGTCTTCTAGAAAATTGACCTAAATTCGAAGTCGGCATAAACCTCATCTACCTACCCTAACCAAGTCAGTAGGGACCTTAACCCTAGCCTGCCAAGTCCACACAAACTTGTCAAACCAAAGGTAGTAAATAAAAAAAAAAAGAAGAA
>CANXYI011835099.1:0-29374 GCA_948208565.1 Hura crepitans
TCCAAATCCATACATATGAAAGCCATAGTAACAGTACATCTATCATATTAAGGTTACAATTAAACTTGGATTAATTACATATTACAACTAACTTGTCCCAACAATTTACATATAAGTGCCATATACTTTTATATATATCACACTATAAAATACAAAAAAGTATACCAAAACAATAGTTGGTGGATCCACTACACTATAGCTCGGATGGTAGCTCGATGTCGACTACTTACAACTTATGCATCGAAAACACGATGTGCTAAGCATAAAGCTTAGTGGTGTACTTAACAAAATATGCTTACACTCACACACACAATCATATTAACATGTAATGCTATATAAAAATATGTCATGAGGTATGCACACATAATATTATACTTGTGTGGTCATATACTTAATCACATTATACTACTTTAGTTTCATCTATAATGTTTATGTCTTAATTTATCTTTAATCTTATAATGATTGCTTTACAAAATATTTTGTTATCATTTACATAACATATATCTAACATACATAAATCTTAGTGCGACATATTAGGATCACAATGTTTAGTGGCCCATATTTTAGACCTCACGGCTATGGTACTAGCATGAGAATATACAGTGGGCCTATTAGAGCTCACAGCTATGGCACTAGCATAGCATATCATTATAAATATGTAATGGTCCTATTAAACCTCTCAATGGATACACCTATATTAAAAATATGTTTAATGGTTCTATTACATCTCTTAATGGCTATAACCAGATAAAAATCTAAATATCATTAATAATGAACATATAGATGTTTAGTGGTCCACATGGAACTCATGGTAGGCACTGCGGTATGAAAAATGACATCGAAGTGCATTAGCAGTTGTTACCTCCAAAGTTGACTAGTCAACATATTTAGTAGGTTGTCTAGCACATATAGGCTTTTGACATATTTACTTTAGTTATGTATACATCACATGGCGTATATACATTTTTACATATCTATAACCACTCATATAATCATTTGATCATGTATATATATTACGTTGCCATTTACCAATTCATGTTAATGTACATATGTCACATTTTCTAACATTAGGTCTTCAAAAATATTACCCCCTTATCTGTATACAAGTAATCATGCCATTTTATGACTTAAGTCTTGTAACACATACCTGTAGAAATTGGGTTTTTAAGGCTCCCTTATTTCGAATTGCCTGATGATGAAAAAAGGACTAAAATTCCAAAAAATGAGGATGTTAATCTCCAACTTTAAGATCTTTAAGTGTTTTAAAGTTTCTAATTAATTTTTGAACATAAGTTTTTGCTCGACCAAAAAATCTTGCAAAGTGACTAAAATTGCAAGAAAAATAGGCATTTATGGTAGGTGGCCTAAGCTTGATACCCAACACTAATTCCATAGGGTTGCAAGGGCTTTGTCCCCTATGTTATGTAGCATTTAAATATGAAAAAATGTTTTAAAATTGAAAAAAAAATTGTATTTTTACAAGTTTTGGACTGCTAAGCAAAACTACATTATTTTATCTTGAAATAGGCATTTCATGCTCTATTGAAAAGGACATTTTTGCCTTAAAATGGCCATTTCATAAAAGCAATTATACACAATGTGTCGACCAACTTTTTTCCTTTTCTTCTTCTTTTTTTCTTTTCTTTCTTTTATCCATCTGCCAATTAGATGTCATAACTGACTATCTGTATATTATTATTGTTATTTTATTTATCTGATTATTTATTTTTTTATTTTCTCAATTAATTATTCTGCTCATGTTTTTTTATTTTATTTCTCATACTAACATTGTAATTTTGTTGTGATGTGAGTTGCTTGATCTATCGAGATTTGTTAAACTTTTCTTTCTGCCTTTTTATCAAACATCGATGAAGTAGCCCTTTTCATTCCTTTATTCTTATTTATTTTTATTTCTTGTTATCTTTATTTTCATTTTCCTCATTACTTTCTCATTATTTTTATTCTTTTTTATTCTCTTTTTCGTTTGGTTATTTTCTTTATTATTATTTATTTTATTTAGTATTATTTGATTTTAATCCCAAGTGGAGTCGCCACTATTTACATATCTTCATGTAGGTTTATACTTATTCATTTTTTTCTCTAAGTATCTTATAGTTATTTTTGAAGGTCATTTTAGAGATTATTAGCTTTTTAGTGTGATAAATTACTTGACAAAAGGTTTGAACCCTTTCCCCTTAATCCTTGCTAAGATTATCATAGGACTGGATGCAATGTAGTTAGGTGAAATCGAATTCTTTTGTGAGTGCCTACTTTTGCTTTAGGTTTCTTCTTTCTTCTTAGAATAGACCACATATTAAAGGGTTTTTGCCCTATTCTCTAGTCTACTTTTTGCTTAAAAAGCCCTTTTAGATTTTCATTCCTTATAGACTTTTTAATGATAGATTGCCCTTTACTAGTTTTCACCCTATCCTTAGCTTAGCATTTGCTTAAGAAGCCTTTTTCAAGTTTTCATTACTAATAGCTTGCTTTCTTTTTTCTAAAGGTACGATTGCAGGAGAAGCTTCACTTATTAAATGATCCTCTCTCTCATGTTCTCGAGTCTTATAGCCTAAAGCATTTTATTGCCTCGTGTTGTCATATGCCATTTATAGATATGGAGCAATGGGTTATTTAGATGAATACTACTACTGATGAAAACATAAATTTCATAAGCCTATGGATTTCTTTGTGATATATATGACAAGCAATTTTATAAGCTATGTACCCTTAGTTGGCTTACACAAAGTTACATTTTGTATCCCATATCACTATACAAGGTAGTTTTGTGAGACTCAAGGCATTATTACCCACTTATTGTCATTTAGAAGGGGTGATCTATCTGTCAACTTCGCCGCTAGGTATTACAACTTATAAAAGCAATTACCCTTAAAGGCCATAATTCCTCCCAAAGTTTCTTATAACTTTTAAATTTCTAAAGTATATCAGGATTAGCTAACCAGCTTTTCTAGGAATAACCAATCTCGTTGGTTGAAAATTTAGGATGGAAACAAGAAGTAGAGGATTTGATAATATGTGTACTTCTATTACTTTTTTGAACTTTATATACAAAGTAATGAAATAATAATATTTCTATTTCATCAGCCCATAAAATGCTCAATTGAGCTTATTAAAGTGGTCCTATCTACTTGTATCACATTAGCATTTTTGGAGAATCACAATAAGACATTAATGCAACAACACATTTCCTTATTTAATCAAAGGAAATCTTAATTTCATCTTAAACTCCTATCATCAATTAGCCCTTATAGCTTTTCTTTATTGACTATTTTTTCTTAGCCCTAATTGTTGCATAAGATGCCTTTTCTTGGTTTTCACCCTATCGGGCTGTACACTTTTAGCAAAGCTAGCTTGTTTTTTTGGTTTTTGACCCATAAGGATATTTTTCTCTTTTATTTTTCTTTAGTCATAGAACTATTTTGGTCTATCCATGTTTATAGGCTTTTTAAACTCATTTTGATCACAATATATAAAGATTATATTGTATATTACCAATAATTGCTTAAGGATGAATAGTCCTTCCTAATTAGGTTTAAACTTCCCCTTTGGATTTGTCAAACCTAGTATTATCTATTTGAGAACTAGCCCTTCTTCTTTTAACTAGTGATTCTTCACCCTTTTGCCAAAGGCTTATGCCATCCTTTTTTGATAAATTTGATCATGATAATTTGCTCTCAACCGCTTCTCATCTAACAAGTTCAATTATTGGAGCCTTTATTCTACCTAAGCTATCTTAGGAATCTCTACTTCTACTAATACTCTTAATGACTAGAGTTCAATCACTATTGGGAGTATGACTTTTGTCTCATATACCAAGAAATATGGTGCAGCACCTATTAAAGTCTGAATAGTAGTTCGATATCCCTAAAGAGAAAAGAGAAGTCTATCAGCTTAGTCCTTTTAGGTTATAACTATTTTGGCTAGCATCTTTTAAATTTTCTTATTCACCACTTTAACTGCTCTATTGGCTTATGGTTTGTAAGAAGAGGATTTATAGTTTTGTGTCTTATACTTCTATAATATTGTTTTTATCTTAGCCTAAAATTGGACACTGTTGTCTAAAACTATATAGTGTGGAACCTCATATCTATAGATTAAATTCTTTTCTATGAACTTAGCCATCTCTTTTATCCTTAAACTTTTAAAGGGTTCTACTTTAGTATATAGTGAACCACAAGACCCTGCATGTATCTTTTTCATGACCTTTTCTACTTCTTTCTCCTCTAAGCAATGGAGCTGCCTACACTAATGAATTGAGTTGATAGCTTCCTTAATACTCTATTATCCTTATCTATAGCTTCTTTGAGGAATTCTCCTTTCTTTAGATAGTTTTATATGTCATAAAACCATAGCTTATCTTTTTCATGTTCTATCTCCATTATATGCTCTGACTTATAACAAGGCTTTTCTAAACATGAAATAATCATTGGTTTCATGACTACCCACTCTGGAATATCCCATATAGAGACTAGGGTCGCTAATGCATTTGTTAACAAATACGAATCTCTAGGAATATGGCAAAAAGTACACATATCAAATTGTCTATTGATCGATCTTAAATGCTCTTCATAATGTATTAACTTCTTTTCTTGAATTGTCCATTCTTTATTGGTTTTATACACTACCAAGGATGAATCTCCAAATACCTCAACTAACTTTACACCGAGAGCTAATAATGCTTCAAGCAAAAATGTGCAAGCCTTATATTCAACCATGTTATTGATAACATTGTATTTCAACTTCCTAGCTAATGGTAGTTTTTCTACATTTATGAGTTATTAGAATTACTCCTACTCCTGCTCTTTTGCTATTTTGCTACCCCACCAAAATACATATGCCACTCTTGGACCATTATTAGCACTAAATGCTTATCTATGAATTTGAACTCTAGTGCCTCACCTTTTAGAGGATGATTGGCTAGGAATTCTACAAATCTGTGCTCTTTTATGTTCTTTCACATTATGTGCTGAATATCAAACTCTTAGAGCAAAGGAAACCATTTACTTATCCTCGTTACCAAAGATAGAGTGAACTAAAGATAACTTCAAGGATTGTTAGATACTACCCTTGCTAAATATGATTGGAAATAGTGTCTCATTTTCTTTAAAGCCTATACCACTACTAAACAAATCTTTTACACTTTTATGTATTTGGTCTCATAAGGAAGAAACTTTTTGCTCGGGTAGTAAGTGACAAACTCAAAATTAAACTCGTTCTCTTATGCTACCATAGCTCTTATTGAGCTTTCTTAAATGGATAGATAGAGAATTAGTGGCTTCCCATGCCTTGGTGGTTGTTGAAATGAAGGATTTTATTAATATTCTGTGATAGTGTCAAATGCCTTTTGACAATCATCATTCCTTTTAATTGGCTAGTTTTTTCTGGGAAGTTTGAAAATGGGCACACATATAGTGGTGAGCTTGGCTATAAACCTATTAATGTACTGTATCTTGCATAAAAATCCCTTTATCTCTTTCTCTTTCTTTAGAACTAGCATCTCTCTAATGGCTTTAACTTTATTAGGTTCTACCTCACTCCCTCTCTGAGTCACTATATGCCTCAAGGGTTTTCATAAAATTACCTCGTAGACACACTTCTTAGGATTTAGACATAAGTTATACTTATCAATTAGCTAAAAGAATTTCTCTAGTGCCTCAAAATGCCTTCTCTTGTAGTAGACTTGATCATCATATCATCCATATAAACTTCCACTTCCTTGTGAATTAGGCTATCCAAAATCCTTATGCCTATTTATTGGTAAGTAGCTCTAGCATTCTTTAATCCAAAATGCATAACTCTATATCAGAAGGTTCCCCATTCTATGATGAAGGCCATTTTTATCTTGTCTACTATCTTAGTTAGAATCTAATTGTAACTGGCATACCCATTGACAAAGTTATACATTTTACACATTGCAGCATTGTTAACTAGAACATCTATGTGCAATAATGAAAAGTCATCTTTCGAGCAAGCTTTAATTAGATCTTTATAATCTATACACATCTTCACTCTGCCATCTTTCTTGGCAATAGGTACCATGTTGGCAAACTAGGTTTAATACTATACTTCTTCTAAGAACTTGGCTTCAATTTGCTTGTGTACTTCTTCTTTTATCTTTTTCACCCATTCTAGCCCCATCCTTCTTAACTTCTACTATACTGGCCTCAATCCTAGGTATATGTATCTCTCTATTGACCTTAGGCATGTTTTCATAGGTTTAGGCAAAGACCTTTTCATACTTTTTTAATATTGTCTAAAAATTTATCCTCTCTTCAGGAGTTTATATCATATGTAATTAAGATTTCTTTCAAGTTTTCTTTAGTATCATGATTAAATGAGGTAGTATTGATTGAATTAAGGTCAAATATGTCATACATGTCATGATTTTCATTATAAATGATGTAATTAGATGAGAAATCACAAAAATAATAAAAATCATTCATCTTATTAACAAAAGAAGTAGAAACATCATTATCAAAAAGTTCTGGCACATAAAGAATTTCAAAAAAGTCTTCTGATGGTTATTCTTCTTTTAATTTGCCTTTCCCCTTATCTTGAAGCATAGTAGTAGTCATAATTTCTTTTTTGGGATTGATTTCTAAATTGCCCAAATTAGTCATAACCTCTACATCCTAAAAATCTAAGGTGGCTCTAACTTTACCTTAGCCTAGTCAATTACAACACTAAAAATCTTAAACCTAGGCATGAACTTCCCTTTAATGATAGGTGGCTCTAACTCTTTGTAGTAACTGACATTCTCTTTAGCTTGAAAAAAACTCTCTTCAAGTGGTGGGATACCTTTTTTCACGTTCTTTAACTTTGAAGTCTCTATTATGTATCTTAACCCTTTTGATCCTTTTGTCCTTTTGGCTTAAGGGCTAAGATTAAACCATCTGAACAATCTTCCAAACAAGCACCAAGTAAATAATTCATCTTCTTAAGAATATTTACCACTTTAGGATCATCCTCTTCCTCATCTGAAAAGATCATAGCTATATGGAAGCCATTGAAAGGCTAGTTAGCTATCTTAAGCATTAAAAGCTGATTCTCTATTACAACCCATATTCTCACTATCTCACCATCATTAGGGATCCTTATCATCTAATGCAGTGTTGATAGAAACCCTCCAACTTATAAAACCATGGCCCTATTAAAAGTAGGGAGAAATTTGCAAAGATATTAAGCACTGCAAATTCCACATCATTTATGATCACCACCCCATCTTTAACTTGATTTTAGAAGTCCCATAAACTTGTTTTTAGTGTTGTCAAAGGCCATAATGGTAATCTTAGGCTAAGAGATCATTGAATCCTCAATCATATATGCAATTACTACTTTAAAAAGACATACATTGATTGATGACCCATCGTAACCAATACACATATTGTGTGCTTGCCATTCACTTTTGCTATTATATACAAAGGATAATTATGCTGATGCCTTTCTAGTGGAAGATCTGCATCTAAAAAATTGACTACTACTTTTTCTTCCCCCTTTAACATTACTACTAGCTCAAATAGTAATATGGTAGTTGAAATCATTATATCATATAAATATTCCACTACATTTTGTCAATGTGAGGGAGATTGGCACAATAGATCCCAAATTGAAATTTGTGCGGAAGTCTTCTTCAACTACTTCATTATTGCATCATCTTCTTTTTTTTTCTAATTAAGGGAATTGGCTTTTTTTTTTCTATCTCTAGCATTACTACACGACTTTAAGTTACTGTATTGGTTTCTTCTTTTTCATTCAGCTTTTGCTCTAAATTTGAATCTAGCCATAAGTCTTATACCTATTCTTTATACTTGCTCTCACAGTCTGTATCCTATATGTTTGTCAAACAAATTAAACCTCGACCTAATTTTGCCTTTCTCTCTATTGCTAGGTAGTCATTTTAAAACAAGTCCCATAACACATACCATTCTAACAATCTCAAATTAACCATGTTAAAGGGTGAAGGAACATTAGAATAGGCACCCTAACCCTTTTATCTATTTTATGGATTGGGGATCTACCTTAAATCAATCAAATCCTTAATTTTATCCCTCAGAGTGTGATAGTTATCCGTGTTATATCCTATGTGCTGATGATACTAACAATACGAGTCTAATTTGTGATAGGGCTGGCCCTTATTTTTTATAGGTCTAGAAGGAAAGGGTTGAATTTTCAATTTTATTTAGAACTATTTCAAACACTAAGACAATGGTTTGCCTAGATTTGAATAGAGCCTTGTCATAGTAGACACTTTAATAGTTTTATCGATCCCATTTAAAAATTATCCTACTTTTGCCTCTATTATTTAAATTCCTTATGTTGTTAAACCTCTTGAGTTCTTTTTTCGATCAGTACATTCTTCCTCCAAATCAATCACTATATCCTTTAACAATTCCTAGTCCTTGAGCCCTTTAGCTTTTAACCTATCCCTCAAGTATGGGCAAGTATTTTTATTAAACATACGGATCTGATCTGATATTTTTGGTTTCCTTATCTCTAGAACCCTTGACCTCTGTGTTGTCAAGTACTCTATGATAGTCTCATTAGGCTTTTGTTTAAGTAGCTTGAGGACTTTCATGGCAACCTCAATATAGGTGCTGCACTTATATTGGCTAATTAAAGCCTTTGTGATCTTCCCTTAGTTTTCTTTAGCTTTCTTTTCTCGCCTATGGTACCTGTAAATTATTCTTATTTGAAATGTTAGGCTAAAATAAGCTATTTTTTTCTTTGCTTTATGCTAAGTTATATGCCTCATATGATTGTGGTGTACTACTTAACATGAGCCCTAGGATCAATTGTCTAATTGAACTTGGGCAACTCTAGCATTTTGAATTTAGAAGGCAACAACTCCTTAGATTCTAAGGTGAGTTCATCAAAATCCAACCCTTTGCCTATTATAATACGCTTAGCTATCACCTCTATCTTCTCTTTTAATGTCTTCATGGAGGCATCTTCAATTTTCTAGTGTGCTATAAGTCCTCTTAAAAATCAAATTTTGGGCTAAAGTACTTAGCTTTTTTGTCCTTTTACCTTGAACTTGTAGGTTCTTTCTTAGTGCTAATTCCCCCAAAAGATGTAGTGATTTTTCCAATAGGTGTGGCTACAATTGCTTTAGTAGTTGGTGGTGAAACAAAAGTAGGAGCAAGCCTAGCTATTACCCTTGAAATCATGGACATCATTCTTCTCACAAATTCATTGAATTACTAGTCCATTCTAGTCTTAAAGTCTAGAGTAGAGAAGTAACTTTCTTCGTGTCTTACCGTGTCTATTAGATTACAAGTGGTAGCGATAAGTTCTTGTCTAACTATTCTTCCATCTGATCTATGTACCCTAGTAGCTTGAAGATCTATGATAGCTATAAGATAAAGGGTTAGAAATGAAGAATGGAATGTAAAAATGGAAGTGGATGCATGAGATACAAATGTATGTTAACGTGTACAACAACAAACACAAGTAAGAACCTTCCAATCTTATTACTTCCCATATACGTGGTCAATGTGCTCTTTCCTAGAAAGATTTACTTATAGGATATTGAGGGCTCCAACAAGTTCAAAAATGAACAACAGATAGTTGAACATTATTTCTCTCATATTAAAAGAATGCATATAAGATATTTGGCCCATATATGTTGGATATGTTTAATTAAACCAAAATAAGGGGACTAGCCTATTCTAATTTAAAAAGGCCCAATGGGTTCAACAACATTTCAAGATAACTAAGCCATATTTCATATATATTGGTCCTTATAGCACACAATGCAGCATTAACTAGGAAACCTAGGGGAAGTTGTTATTGGTTATTATATGGGATCTAGGTTATTGGTTATTACATGGGCTCCAGGTTATTAGTTATTACATGGGCTCGATTTCTACACTACCCAAATTAGTCATAACCTCATCATTGTAAAAATTAGAGGTGGCTCTGACTTCACTAATAGCCCAGTTAAATACATCTCTAAAAATTGCAAACCTAGGTATGACCTTCCCCTTAATGATAGCCAATTTTAACTCTCTACAATAACTGAAATTCTCTTTAGCTCGAACAAAACTTTCTTCTAGTGGTGGGATACCCATTTCCACTTTCTTTGGCTCTAAACTCTCTACTTTGTATCCTAACCCTTTTCACTCTTTCTATCCTTTTGGTTAAAAGGTTGAGAATAAACCATCAAAATAATGTCCTAAACTAGTACTAGGTAAATGTTTCAACTTTTTAAGCATATTTACCTGTAGATACCTTTATTTTAGGTGTATGACTTTCTTATGTATTTGGACTTTGACTCGACCCCAAAAGCTTGTGGTGTGACCCGAATTGTGAAAAAAATGGGAATTTATGGTGAAAGCAAAGGGCTTAGGCTAATAGACCTAAGCTTAAAGTGACCTAAGCCCAAAGCTTGACACTGATTCTAATAGGGGTACGGGGCTAAAGCCCTACAGTATGGGCCTATTCACCTTTTCAGGCCTATGATGATAATTGGAGATAGGCTCAAGCAACAAGGCAAGTAACCTAAAATCCAAGTCCGCACGGACTAACATGATACAAGTCCGCACAAACTTAATGCTATAAGGTCAGTACAGACAAACCAATGTCCATGTCCATATGGACTAACCTAACCATGCTTAAGTCCGTACAAACTAAGCCGTATTCCAAAACCTAACCATCATCTTGTTGCTTAGTCCTAACTTCAAGGTAAGATTTAAGGCTCTTTCCTTTATATTCATTAATTTATTTTGAGTTATTTGTTTAACTAATGATCTTCCATAATTAATTGTCAAGTGAGGTGGTCCTATGTAATCCCCACGATAATTATATGAGTAGGTCAACCTGTTAAATTGGTTTAAGAATGTTCTAATCATTCATGGAAAATTGTAATAGCACTTGCATTTTGGAACTGACACCTAAGTCCACACGTCAATGATAAAATGTCTGTATATACCTGTTAATTGAATATGTATGCAGTAAAAGATTTGCACAGACCTATAAACTGGATATATATGTAATATGAGGTCCGTATGGACCATGGTACGATAACAATATCATGCTTGCTTTGTCTATTAATATTCTATTCACCATGTTAGCATGCCTTTATATCTATATCATATCATATGGTCATTCTATTTGACATTGTCATTAGGTCCTTATGGATCACTATTTGGTGTTATTAATCTCTTTTTTTGAGTTTTGTGCAAGTGACCCCTTTCACTGGAGTAGAGGTCCAGATGGACTTAATATCATTTATGTAGCAGTTTGTATAGACTAAGATCAATGCCTTATGTAGTCCACATGAACTAATCGATGTATAAATGGGACCATTCTAATGCCTTGTTTTATTCTTCTACTTTTGCACTTTTACACTTTAATAATTATTTTATGGTTGTAATAGCTAGTAAATAACTTGTTTTACATGTTAAAAACCTAACTTTCACCTCAAATGATTTTATTCATAATTAATAGGTGTTTTATGACAAAATGGATTTTTATTTTCTTCATTAAAAGGCACATGGAAAATGTATGCTAATAAAGGCCAATCTCCTAGAGATGAGAGTTTGGCAATTATTGCTAATTCCTATAGAATTACGGGTAGTTGTCAGGCCATATAACAACTAATCAATAACCCATTTTCTAGATGTATAATATACATTCTTTAAATATTGCACTTTACTTTCTTTATATAAAAAGGTGACATAAATACTTTAAATACAAATGCATGCTTGATTGAAAAGGGATTGATAAACGTTACAATATACAAGAAGGCATATTATTGGGGCATAATAAGATTTGAAATTCTAAACCTTTTTGGTATAGAAGATCAGAGGCCCTGGTGTAGAGGCTAGGTGGCAACTCCACAACCACTCTCGTCCCCATTGAAAAAAATACATAATCTTTACATTACCATTTTGGGATCACCCTCTTCCTTTTTTGAAAAGATCCCAGCTATATACAAACCATTATAAGGCTAGTTGGCTATCTCAAGCATTGAAACCTAATTCTACCTTATAGCCTATATTATCACTATCTCACTATTATATGGGATCTTTATCATTTACTATAGTGTAGATAAACCCCTTCAAACATATGGAACCTTTGCCTTCCTAAAGTAGTGAGAAATTCATAGGGATATAAAGCGTTACAAATTTCACATCATCTATGATCACCCCATCTTGATCTTGACTTTAAAACTCCTATATGCCTATCTTTTAGTGTTGTCATATGCCCTGATGGTAAACTTAGAATGGGAGATCATCAAATCCTCAATTCCATATGCAACTACTGCTTTAAGTAGCCATACATTAATTGATGACCCATCATCAACCATTACACAAGTGTGCTAGCCATTCACTTTAGCTTTTATCTACAAAGGATGATTGTGGTGACACCTTTCCAGTGGAAGATCTGCATCTAAAAAATTGACTACTACTTTTTCTTCCCCTTTTACCATTGCTACTAGCTCAAATGGCGATATGGTAGTTAAAACCATTGTAGCACATGAGGTTTCCACTTCTTTTTGCCAATGTTAGGGGGATTGACACAACAAAAGCCAAATTGAAATATGTGGGGGAGCCTTCTTTAACTGCTTCATTAGTACATCATCTTCTTTTTCTATAACTGGGGTAGTTGGCTCTTTTTCTATCCCTAGTGCCACCTAACCACTTCGAGTTACTACATTGGTGTCTTCTTCTTCATCTAACTTCTGCTTTGAATCTAAATTTACATATAAGTCTTCTATTTATTCTTCTTGCTCGCTCTCACTATCTATGGCTTATATGTCTATAAAAAAACTAAACCCTGACCTAATTCTGCCTTTCTCTCAATTGTTAGGTAATCATTTCCATATAAGTCTCACAGTATGTATCATTTCAAAAATCCTGAATTAACCATGTTGATGAGTGGAGGAACATTCAAATAGGCACCTTGACCCTTATGTCTCTTCTCTAGATCTAGAATCTACCTTGAATCAATCAAATACCAAATTTTATCCCTTAATGTGCAGTAGTTAATTGTGTAATGTCCCATATGTTAATGATATTGACAATACAAGTCTAATATGTGATAGGGCTGTCCTTATTTCTAAAAGATCTAAAAGGAAAGGGTTAAAGTTCCCTTTCTATTTGGAACCATTTTAAGCATCAAGACAATAGTTTGCCATATTTGAATAGTGCCTTATCACAATAGTCACTTCAACAATTTTATTAATCCCACTAAAATTGGTATTATTTTTTCCTCTATTATTCAAATTCCATCTATTGTTTGAACCCCCTAAGTTCTTTTTCTACTCATCATGTTCTTCTTTTAAATTAATCATTATATCCTTTAGTGATTCTTGATCTTTGAGCCCTTTAGCTTTTTACCCATCCTTCAAGGATAGGCTAGCATTCTTAATAAACATACATATATGTTCTGATGTTTTTGGCTTTATCATCATCTCTAGAACCCTTAGCCATTATCTTGTCAAGTACTTTATGATGGTTTCATTAAGGTTTTATTTAAGTAGCTCAAGTTTTTTCATGGTAACCACTATGTGGGTGCTACAGTTATATTAGATGATAAAAGCCTTTCTAATCTTGCCCCGGTCTTCTTTAACTTTCTTCTTTAGCCTAAGGTACTAGTCAATTGCTATCTTTCATAATGTTAGGTTGAAATAAGCTATATTTTTTTTTGCTTTGTACTAAGTTATGTGCCCTGCATGATTGTAGTGTACTACTTAACATAGGCCTTAGGATTAGTTATACCATTGAACTTGTGTAGCTATGGCATTTTAAATTTAGAGGGCAATAACTTAGATTCTAGGGCGAGCTCATCAGGATCTAACCCTTCACCTATAGTAATAAGCCTAGTTATTGCCTCTATCTTCTCTTTTAGTTTCTTCTTGGTAGCATCCTCAATTTTTTGGGGTACAACCAAGTCCTCACAAAAATTAAATTCTAGGTTAAAGTACTCAGGCTTTTAGTCTTTTTCCCTTAAACGAGTAAATTCTTTCTTAGTGCTAATTCCCCCAAAAGTGGTAGTGGTTTTTTCTAGCAGGTGTGGCTATAGATGCTTTAATATGTGGTGGTGAACTAGATGTATGACCAACCCCAGCTATTGCCCTTGAAATCAGGGACTTCATTATTCTCTCAAATTTTTAGTCCATTATAGTCTTAAAGACCTAAGCAGAGGAATTGCTTTCTCCTTGTCTTTCTATGTTTGTTAAATTATGAGTGGCAAGGATAAGTTATTATCTAGTTAATCTTTCGTTTGACCCATATACCCAAATGGCTTAATGATTTATGTTGGCTATAAGATAAAGGATTAGAAATGATGAATGGAATGCAAAAATGCATGTGGATACATGAGACACGGATGCATGTTAATGTGTATAATATTAAACACAAGCAAGAAACTTCTAACCTTATTACTTCCTAGACATAAGGTCAATGTGTTCTTTCTTATAAGGGTTTACCTATAGGATATCGAGGGCCATAACAAGTTTGCGTAATGAACAACGGATAGCTAAACATTATTTCTCTCATATTAAAAGAATGCATATAAGATATTTGGCCCATATATGTTGGAAATATTCAATCAGACCAAAATGAGGGCTTTAGCCTATTCCAGTTTAAAAAGGCCTAATGGGTTGAACAACATTTCATGATGACTAAGCAATATTTCAAATATATTAGCCCACATAGCACATAATGCATCATTAACTACGAAACCTAAAGGAAGTTGTTATTGGTCATTACATAGGCTCAAGGATATTAGTCATTACATAGGCTTGATTTCCCGATTGTCTAGATTAGTCATAACCTTTTCATCCCAAAAATCTAAGGTGACTCTGACTTCACCTATAGCATAGTTAAATATATCATTGAAAATCTCAAATGCATGTAGGACCTTCTCTTTAATAATAGTTGGCTCTGACTCTTTATAGTAACTAACATTCTCTTCAAGTCAAACAAAACTCTATTCTAGTGGTGGGATACCCTTTTCCACTTTTTTAGCACTAAAAGTCTCTACTATATATCCTAACCCTTTTGATCCTTCTATCTTTTCAGTTAAAGAACTTGGATTAAATAATTTGAATAATGCCCCAAACTAGCACTAGGTAAATAATTCATCTTCTTAAGCATATTTAGAATATTGGGATCATCCTCTTCCTCTTTTGAAAAGATCCTAACTATAGGAAAGCCATTAAAAGGCTAGTTTTCTATTTTAAGCATTAAAACCTAATTCTCCCTTATAGTCTACATTGTCACAAGCTCACTATCATGATGGATTTTATCATTTGATGCAGTGTTGATGAAACCCCTTTTAACTTATAAAACCATGGCCTTCCTAAAAGTGGGGAGAAATTGGAGGGGATATCATGCAATGCAAATTCCACATCATCTTTGATCACCCCTATCTTGACTTAGACTTTGAAAGTCCTATGTGCTTATCTCTTAGTCTTGTCATAGGCCATGGTGGTAAGCTTGGACTGAGAGATCATCAAATCCTTAATCTCATATTAAGTGGGCACATATTGATTAATGATTCATCCTCAATCATTACATATGTTCTATGCTTACCATTCACTTTAGCTTTTATATAAAAAGAATATTTATGGTGACACCTTTCTAGTGGAAGATCTACATTTAAAAAATTAGCTACTACTTTTTCTTTCCCCTTTACCATTTCTACTAACTCAGATGGCTATGTGGTAGTTAAAACTATTATAGCACATGAGGCTTCCACTACCTTTTGTCAATGTGAGGGGATTACAGTAATAAATCCCAAACTGAAATAAATAAGGGAGCCTTTTTCAATTGCTTCATTACTGTATCATTTTTTTCTATAATTGGGTAAATTAGTTCTTTTTTTTATCTTTGATACTTCTTAACCACTTCGGGTTAATGCATTGGTCTCTTCTTCTTTATCCAGCTTTTACCCTGAATCTAAATCTACCCATAAGTCTTATACCTATTCTTCTAGCTCACTCTCACTGTCTATGGCCTATAATTTTATCAAAGAAATTGAAACTAGATTGAATTCTACCTTTTTCTCTACTATTAGGTAGTCATTTCCATATAAGTCCCATAACACATACAATTCAAACAATCAAGAATTAACCATGTCGATGGGGGGAGGAACATTCAAATATGCACCTTGACCCTTTTGTCTCTTCTTTAGATTAGGGATTTACCTTAAATCAATCAAATCCTAAATTTTATCCCTTAGAGTGTGGCAATTATCAGTATCATGTACCATGTGTTAATAATATTAATAATATAAGTCTGATCTTTGATAGGGCTACCCCTAATTTCTAGTAGGTCTAGAAGGAAATGGTTAAAGTTTTCCTTCTATTTGGAATATTTTCAAGCACTAACACTATAGTTTGCCTAGATTTAAATAGTGTCTTGTCATAGTAGACACTTCAGCAGTTTTATTAGTCCCACTAAAACTGGTCCTGCTTGTGCCTCTGTTATTCAAATTCCTTTTATTGTTAAACCACCTTAAGTTCTTTTTTTTGCTCAGCATGCTCTTCTTCCAAATCAATCACTATATCCTTCAGTGATTCCCAGTCCGTAAGCCCTTTAGCTTTTAACCCATCCTTTATGTATAGGCTAACATTCGTACTAAAACATACATATCTGATATGATATGTCTATTTTCCTCCTTAACTCCAAAACCCTTAGCCTCTATCTTGTTAAGCACTCAATGAAGGTCTCATTAAGCTTTTGTTTAAATAGCTTGAGGTCTTTCATGGTAATCACCATGTGGGTGCTACATTCATATTAGATGATAAAAAGCCTTTGTGAGATTGCCCCAGTCCTCTTTTACTTTCTTTTTCAACCCATGGTACCAAGCAATTGCTCTCCTTTGCAATGTTAGGCTAAAATAAGCTATTTTTTTCCTTCGTACTAAGTTCTATGCCTTGAATTACTATAACATGTTAGTTAGCATGAGCTTTAGGATTAGTTATCCCATCGAAATTGGGCAGCTCTAGCATCCTTAAGCTTAGCCATCACTTTTATTTTCTCTTCTAGCTTCTTTATGATAGCATCCTTAATTTTTAGGGGTGAACTAAGTCCTTAAAAAAATCAAATTCTAGGTTAAAATACTTAGCCCTTTTATCCTTCTCCCTTAAACTCATAGTTTTTTTCTTAGTGCCAATTCCCTTAATAGCGGTAGTGGTTTTTCTAGTAGGTGTGGCTACAATTGCTTTAGTTGGTGGTAGTGAACCAAAAGTAGGAGTAACCCCAACTATTGCCTTTGAAATCAAGGATATCATTCTTTTTTTAATTTCTTCAAAATTTTGGTACATTATAGTCCTAAAGTCTTGAGCAGAGGAACTACTTTCTCCTTTTCTTACTATGTCTATTGGATTATGAGTCATAGGGATAAGTTCTTTTCTAGCTATTCTTCCATTTCACCCACATACCTTGGTTGCTTGAGGATCTTTGATGGCTATAAGAAATAGGGTTAGAAATGATGAATGGGAGGCTAAAATGCATATGGATACATGAGATACTAATGCATGTTAACATGTACAACAACAAACACAAGTAAGAACCTTTCAACCTTATTACTTCCCATACATAAGGTGAATGTGTTCTTTCCTAAGAAGGTTTACCTATGGGCCATCAGGGGCATATAGCACACATTGTATCATTAACTAGGAAACCTAAGGGAAGTTGCTACAAGTCATTGCATGGGCTTATGTTTAGGTCACACAAGTTATGGTTATCCAAGCATTGTCCTTCCATAATAAGTCTATCTCATCATAATCATATGATCGATTAGTTCACCATTTCATGTACCTTATAGGTATAGGGCTATGATTTGATGCCACCTCTAATAATCTCACAAATTGAATGAAAATAGGTTAATGCTTTAAAATGACATTAAGGTAATAAGGGACTTTGAACTTATTCTAAGGCTCTGACATGTAATGTAGTTTCCAAAAACAATAATGTTATAAATTTGAAACACAAAATTCCCTATTAATTTAAGGTACTTTTAGAGCATGGACTTATGGTGTCCCTAGTGGAGCCATCAATATTATCATCCTTTCCTTTTCAAGGCCGGTCAAACTGAAATAACCATTGACTTGACCTAAATCTCACCTCTCGAATCCTAAAAGATAAGAAGGAAATTAGAGGAATCATTAGCCATTCCTATTTAATTAGCCTCGAAAGAGTGAGTTAGGCAATAAAAAGTCAGAGTCACCACCCAACCAGAGTTGGGAGATACCTTGTAAGGTTAAACCAGAGTGGTTCGAAAACTTACTCTTATTTATACCTTAAGTTAATATGAAATCTCATATTCAATTTATAATTTTATCATTTTTCTTAAGTAGGTTTTGAAGTTAAATAAATGAAATAATCACATAAAGAAATAACAAACATATTTATAGAAATAAATAAAGTGCTTAAAATTAAAGAATATCATACATGAAATAAGGTAATTGATTATTTTTAAAACTTTGGTTCTCACATGCTAATTTTTAGAAAACATATTTTTATTTTACATGACTTTTATTAAAGAAAAATCAAAACTTATTTTTTTCAGAAAAATAGCAATTAATTAGGTATAAAATGATTTAGTTATTTACAATGTTTAAAAATCATTATCCACCTATTATAACATTCACAAAATATAAAGGGAAATAATCATAATAAAAATTAAATTACATGGTAATTACCTAAAATACATTATAACAAACAAGAAATAAAAATTACATCGAAATTACCTAAATTGCATTATAATAGAATAAAATAAAATTACATTGAAATAACCTAAAATAGAACTTAATCGAATAATACTAAATAAAATAAATAATAATAAAGAAAGTAATTAGAAGAACAAAAGAATAAATAGGAAAAAAATGAGAAAGTAATGACAAAAAATAAAAATAAAAATAACAAGAAATAAAAAAAAAGGAATGATAAAGGTATACTTCATGGATGTTTAATGAAAGGGCAAAAAGAAAAGTTTAACAAATGTCAACGAATCAAAAAAACTTACATCATAACAAAATTACAATGTTAATTTGAGAAATAAAAACAAAAAGATGAATAAAATAATTAATAAAGAAAATAGAATAGATAATCAAATAAATACAACAATAATAATGATATATAAAAAGTAAGTTATCACATCTAACTCCTAAATGGATAAAAAAGAAAGAAATAAAAGAAAAAGGAGAATGATTGGTTTACCCACTATATATAATTGCCTTCAGTGGAGATCTCAAAAAAATATGAAACAATTATGGAAAAAAACCTTCCAGATTTATAAAAAATAGCTTTCAAAAAGTGTTTTTAAGCTTTTAGGTGTGCACTTATCAAAAAAAGTTAACACCTAATACTGACACAAGGTTTACCTTATAAACACACGGATCAAGGTGTGAAACCATCATTTCATGTGATGAAATAGTTATTTTGCACTCAAAATGGCCATTTTGGAGGCTAAAATAGATGCTTCCCCTCAAGAGGAGTTTTATATTGATTCTGCCTATTTGGTGAAATGATGGCATCTTTTACGGTAAAACGGCTATTTCATAGAGACATGTAAAGGCCATTTTGAGGTTGTAATAGCCGTTTTAGGATAGAATGACATAGTTTTGCCAATGGTCAAAAACTTGCAAAAATGCAATTTTTTTTTTCAATTTTAAAACATTTTTCCATTTTTAAATGCTCCATACTATTAATGGCTTTACCCCATACACCCCCTATAGGTTTAATGTTAGGCATCAGCTCATACTAATTGCCCCAAGCCCTCTACCCATTATAGATAGTTGTTTTTCTCACAATTTGAGTCGCATCATGATATTTTTGGGTCAGGCAAAGACTTATGTTAAAAAATTATTTAAAAACTTTAAAACACGTTGAGATCTTAAAATTAGATGTTAACATTATCATTTTAAGAAATTTAGTCTTTTTTTCATCAATAGGCAATTTGAAACATGGTGGCCTTAGAAACCCAATGTTTATAGTTGCCCCTAACTTTAGGGAGGTAGTTATAAAGTGTTTGAGGTGACCTAAAGTTCTAAAAAAAATGAGATGCATACCTTATTATTTTTGGTGACCCTTTTCTAGGTGATCTTGTATTATTTTTTGTAGTGCTTAAAGATATTACACCCACTGTTATTTTTTCTTCACACAATATTAAAGACATTGCAACTGAAGCTGACTTCTTTTAAGCAATGCTAGAGATATTACACTTAATGTTGATTTGATTCCTCTAGATAATGCTAGAGACATTACATCAAAAGATAACTTGATTCAAGCAGTGATGGAGATATTACACCTAAAGCTAAGTTAATTCAAGTAGTATGGGAGATATTGCACTTGAAGTTGATTTTTTCCTTTAGATAGTGCTGGAGACATTACATCTGAAGCTAACTTTTTTCCTTTAAATAGTGCTAGAGATAGTGTATCTAAAGCTAACTTAATTCAGGGAGTGATAGAGACGTTACACCTAAAGTTGTTGACATTCAAGTAATGCAACCATAAAATACTTAGAGAAAAAGATGAATAAGTGCAAACATGTGTAAAGGAATCAGCTATTAGTGTAGCCATTAACATAGGCCACAAGATAATTTAGAGAGATAGGCTTTCACCTTAAGACCTACCTAGCAACTAGAGAAGAAACTATCCCAAGTGCGTCAACCACCTTATATAGGTAACGAGGAGTACATTTGGGATAGTAAAGTGGTATGTCAAATGAATAGGGCACCCCCTAGAATTACAACAAACTCTTCAGCTAAAGGGCATAATTCTTGATGAGAAAGTCAAAAAATGTGAAACTATATGTCTCAAAAGTGGGTGGTAGCTTTTAGAAAAGATAAATTAAGCCAGAATCATCAGAGGAATTTTGAGCCATTAAAAAGAGATAAAGCAAGAATTGCCTAAGTGGAGGGGAGATCAATAATTTTTTAAAGCTTCAAGAGGAATTTGTAACCTATTAAAGCAAAAATGGAGAAACGACTCAAGTAGCATGAGGTTCTAAGCATGCATTCATGACATTTATAAGCCTTAGACCCAAAATGGTTGTTTTATAGAGTGAAACGGCCATTTTGAGCCAAAATTACTTATTTAGGCCCTATTTTTGGCTAAAACGGCCATTTACTTTAGAGCCAAAAATGGTTGTTTCAGCAAAGGCCAAAATAACCATTTCACCCTTTAGTGAAATAACCATTTAATAGGCAAACTAGTTGTTTCAGCAAATCCAAAAATGGCTATTTCGCCTAGTTGCCATTAAGAACCTCATATTTTCATTTTCTTTTCATTTTTAACATTAGCATCTTACCTTTCAAAAAACAAAAAAGAAAAGAAAAAAATAAGAAAAATACCTCTACATAGACAATAGAGTTGAATACACTACTAGTTGGTCTTTACACACATGGCAATGTTAGATTAGCTAAATGCTAAAGAAGCTGAGAGGTTTTACCATTTGACATTGATCACTTTTAAAGGGACCTAATATTTCTATGCCAATACACTACGAGATATGGGAGAACTACCTAGAGCTGACTAGCTATTAGTACAAGTGGGCTGGAGAGATGTTTTATTTAAAGTGCCATGCCACACATCCTGAGGCAATGCTTTATTTCTTAAGTACTCTATAGTACCATTAGGCCCATCCTTTAAATGAGATAGTCATCTGATTTTGGGTTCTCAGTGCATGGTATCAAATGTCCATCGCATGCTTTTTACTGATTCTTAAACTACCCACTTATGGCATTATAGACATGCCAAATAGTCTAGATAACCAGTGGGCTACCATCAGATGGGCATGTATTTTCTATATAGCTAACCACATAAAGGCTTCCTCTATCTAAGACCCATTTCATCAGTACCTATATAGGGACTCAGCTTTATCTTACATGGGGCATAATGATAGTACTAGTTAGGTGAACTAGACTGAGCTATATGGCCTTTAGGCTATGAAGTATATTATTTAATTCAATTTAATACTATCCATCTTAGAACATCTTTATCGAGCTAGTAGGTTTCCTAATAATGATATCATGGTTAGTTGCATTGTCATGGCTATATTGGCTACAATTGGCATCGATATAAACTAGATGGTATCCTTATTTAGCAGTAGTTTTGGGTTGATTAAGAGACTTGCTTGGCCATCAAGATTGTGATTGTTGGTCACACATGCCTAATTGAATATTGCTTTTATACACTTAAGGAGTTAGCTAAGTAGGATGAGGTGCAGCTTACAAGTATAGATGAAAGGATGCCCAGTTTGCTATCGACCTAGAATATTTACTTAATGATGATCTCGATCCTACTAGAACACCTAGATGACAGCAACAACAGACTAATGAGGTAGGTATATCCCCTTTAGCACCACCCTTATCATCATTTAAGATGTTGTTGAGGAGCATGGATACCAAGACACTAGAGCAAGTCCACCTCATCCATGTGGATCTAGAAGCAAGGATTAAGGATAGACATCGTGAGTTGGTTGCTTGACTCAACTCCTTAGAGGCTGAGATCCAAACTCTACAATTGAGATAGTTACCTCTTTCATAGCTTTATTTTTACTTTTTTCTATGCATTTATGCATATTAGCTTAAAACATAAAATATTGTACTCAAAGGTTTTATTTATGAAATTACTTATTCTTTTTCGCATTATCTTTATTGCATTTATCTTTTTAGAAACAAAAAAATAGATAATTAAATCAAAATAATAATATATGAAGACAAAATGGGAAAGACCTTTAGCTGACTATTGAAAAAAAAAGTAAGAATTTCATTCCATATAACCATGACCTAAATAAGAGATGCACTCATACATAACATGCATTAATGCTACAAACAACATAAAATATCTAACAAGTTTTAGCCTTTTTTCACAAAGGGCAAGAGAATTATGTATACAACATCACAAATGCTAATTTGATAATAGTCCACCACTATTTGCATAGTTGCAGGAGGCAAAGAGTATGACACGTAGTTAACAAAAAAAAAAAAAGGAAAATTCATTCAAACTTACTTATTGACTTTAGGTGTAATGTTTCTAGCACTACTTGAATGACGTCAACTTTAGGTGTAACATCTCAAGCACTACTTAGATCACATCAACTTCAAATGCAATGTCTCTAGCACTACCTGAACTAAATTAACTTCAAGTGCAATATCTCTAGTGTTGCCTAAAGGAATCAAGTCAACTTCAAGTGAAACATATCAAGCACTACTAGAATTACATTAACTTCAAGTGCAATATCTGTAGCACTACCTAAATGTTAACAACTTTAGGTGCAATGTCTGCAAGAAAAAAAAAAAGCTTTAGATGCAGTCACTAACACTGCCTGAATTAAGTCAGCTTCAGATGTAGTACCTAAAGGAAAAAGGTCAGCTTCAAATACAATGTCTCTGACACTACCTAAATCAAGTTATCTTTAGATGTAATGTTTGAAGGAAAAAAAGTAAGCTTCAGATGAAATGTCTCCAGCACTATTTGAAGGAAAAAAAATCAACTTTAGGTGTAATGTCTCCAACACTGCCTAAATCAAGTTAACTTCAGGTGCCATATCTCTAACACTACTTGAATGAAGTCAGCTTTAGATGTAATGTCTCTAGCTAGTTAGGCCTACTTAATAAAATAAATATTTCACTTGATCACAAATAATAGTAATACAGAAATTAATGAAAGTTTAGAATGGCAAAAGTGTAAATAATTGAATCATAAGACTAGTTAATAAAATAATATTATTTTTGTGACATGGCAATTATATATTGCATTTATGCATCCATGGCAATTTCGAGTCATATGTATGCCTTATACCGACATTCTTTTGTTATATCAAATTCACCATTGAGTTTTATACTCAGCATACTAATGTTTTGGTGTGTAGGTAACAGCAAGTAGCAGTCTTGCCTTGAGTTTTATGCAATGTAGTAGCAGAGGCATTAAAGGGTATAAGCTTAGTAGGCACTCATGTAAATACTATAGATTATGGGTTCAAATGCTTAAAAGCTACTAGTGTCTATGATTATAAGTGAGATTTGTAATATACAAATAGGGTTTTATCTGAAGATTTAATTTATATCTAATCCTAATGTTTTTAGGCCTAAGGCTATGTGTGATGATTAAATATCTTTGGTTGATATATTGATGATCGTGGAGGACCAAAAAGGTTCAAAAGGAGATAGGAGAAGTAATTGAGGTCATTAGAAGTGTCTTTCACATGTCTAAATATTTATAATGTCACTCAAGTTGCTATTGTGCTGCCCAAATTTCAATAAAATTTATAATAAACTGTTAAAAGAATTATTAGGTTAAATATACCCTTAACAGTGACATTTAAGTGATAAATAGAGAATGTAGGCAATATCTTCTCATATAATAAATAATGTGTAATTGTTAAGTGAGTGTGGGTCTGGAGCAATTTTAAGATAGGTGACCTAGTGGGAAGTGTATCGCCTATCGAGTTTCTTCAAGAATTTGGTAGAAGGTGTTAGAAGTTCCTAAGAACCTCCTATTATTGGAATTATAGGGATCAATCATCTTGGACCTCCTAACGTCGAGATAGTAAGGATCAACCCTTTGGACCCCCCAATAGGCCAAAACAAGTAGATAGTAAGGATCAACCCTAGTGGACCTCCCAATATCAAGAAATATGGAGACAGTAGGGATCAGCCCAAATAGACCTCTCAATATCCAAAGTGTGTAGGGTTTAGATCTAGAACCTTGGTGGCTACACCCATTATACAATACAATAAGATCTTTATAGATAAAAGCCACTAGCAGCTACTAATTCCCTAGTTGACCAATCAACCTATCAATAGGTACACTAGCTAATATAGGACAGTCTCAATTATTATTCAATGTTTACATAATTAAATCATATTCTTATTTCCATTCTATATTTTACCATTCATATTACTATACACAAGGTTACATATGGACATTTTTCTTAGCCACCACTTTAGCATTCCAAAAGATGTATCATCATTGTCTTATGTTATCATTCTCTTCATGTATTCATTATGTCATACACAATAATAAGTTTCACACACATAATTATAGTTTCATTCCTTACTAGGTCTAATTATGTTAGGTGTTTTTAACATTGTTCTTGTGCTTTACCATACCTTTAAGTCACTACATAGGTATGCATTCCCAATTATTGTCAATTCTTTATCCCTTCTACCATTACCTCACACATTTAAGCTTACTTAAGTGTTTACCTTACTTCAACTCATGTATATATATTATATAGCTCTAGTGTACATTATCCAACTATCTTACCTAAGTTTTCATACACCTTTATTTACCTCTATTTTTTATATTAATCATGTTTACCATAAAATAATCCACTCATTAGCACATCACATGCTCTTAACCACACATACACACACACGTCCATTATGGCCATACCATTCGGCCATTCCACATACACATAGATTATTTTTCCATGCTTTCTCATGTATTCATACTTATTATCATCCACTTATCTCATACACACAATTATCACACAAATTACACTATTTCCATACACACACACACATATACTTAAATTATGGAAACTAGTAGCACATAATTATAGAGGGCTCTAATGAACTCTAATTACACTCTTCAAGCTTTGTCTCTTTCTCTCTCTACTAGTTCTCTCTCTTAAGCTACAAACATAATAGGTTATGCACTTAGAAAATCATAAAAAATTTTTCATATATCCAAACTAAAATCTAATCACATTGCTATAATCTATACCTCAAATACTACCTAATAAAAATATAAAAGCTTTAAGAAAGCCACTTACACATAAAAGTTTCATTATTCACCAAGATGTAAAACCTATTAAAATAATTAGGCCTTTGGATTTTTCTTGGTATAATTGTATTCAAGAGACTATAAAGGCTAAGATAAGGGATTGCCATTTTGAAAATCACTTAATTTTTGTTGTAAAATAAAGAATAAGGAAGGAAGTGAGTGTGTGGGAATGGTGTCAGCTAAAGGGAAAAGAGGGAGGAGAAAGAAAGTTTCACACTTGTGCACACACCATAAATGCCGCACTATATATATTAAGAGTTTAGACAGCTCAGATCATGCCATGTGGTGAAAGATTAATCATGTTTATGTTTTAAGCTTCAAAAATGAATATTAATTAATCAAGGCCTCTAAAATTATTTCTTTCAATGCCAAAAATAACAGAAATTCTCAATTAAGAGACCTCTAAAATCTTAGGTCCAAAACCAAAGGGAAACTTGGTAACTATTCACTCACATTTTTATGAAATTCGGATAAAACAGTAGTCAACCTCAAAAAATTTTGATTTCACAATCATTCGACTCATTTAAATTTTGACCTTTAGGTCATGCTATTTTTGTGTCAGTCTGAGCACTTATTCACTTGTTCTTGAGATAAAAAATTTTATTAGTTTAGTGGCTAGAGCTAATTACTTCATTTTCCTCATTATTTTGCTCATCTTAGTTATATGACTAGTACACCTCCTGGGCCACCTTAGTATGTCCCAATTACAAAGAAAATCTATATTCACACCTTGGGAAATACTATTCAAGAAATTAGGATTCTTAGGCAATACAATTTAGACCGGTAATTCTTCATATGAAAGATCTAGTTGCACCTCTATCTCCTCTATTGATAACATATTTGAGTGATTCGATCGATACCTCTTTAACATTGAGACATGAAAAACGTCATAACTCTATTATAAATTAAAAGGCAATGCTAGTCTATAAATAACTAGTCATATGTAATCAATGGATTAATATGGCTTAACAAAACTCAGGCTTAGCTTGCCGCTTTTGCCAAACCAAACTATCTTTTTCCAAGGTAATACCCAAAGAAAGACCTTATCTCCCATTTCCTATTTAATAGACTTCTTTTTTAAATTTGTATATGATTTTTGCCTGTCTATTGCTACATTTAATCAATCTCTATTTATTTTGACCTTCTTTTTTGTATCATTGATTAAGTGTGGTCCCATTAATTTACTTTCACTCTAATGTAGCACGGTTTTACACTTCCTCCTATACAAAGCCTAATATGGTGCCATTCTTAAACTTGCTAGATGGTTGTTGTTATATGCAAATTATACTAAAGATAGGTATCAATCTTAGTTGCCTATAAATTTAATGGCATAGCTCCTTAGCATATCCTCTAACACCTGAATAACCCACTTTGATCACCATATGTTTATGGGTGGAATGCCATATTGAATGTGAGTTGAGTACCTAAGGCATCATGTATTTTCTTTTAAAATCTTAATGTGAACCTCAGGTCTTAATTTGACATAATAGAAATTGGCACTCTATGTAGCCTCACAATCTCACTAATGTATAACTGTGCAAGCCTTTTTAGTGAGTAATCCATTTTTGCCAAAATGAAGTGTGTTGTATTTGTCAACCTATCATCAATTACCCACACTACATCACATTTCTTCCTAGTTATGGGTAGCCTAACTATAAAGTCCATCATTACTTTCTCCTATTTTCACTTTAGTATTGCTATGGGATGTAACAATTTAAAAGGAAATTGGTGTTCAACTTTCACTTTTTGAACATTTAGTCATGTGTAGACACCTTGATTTTAGGTGTAGGACTTTCTTATGTATTTAGACTTTGACCCGACCTAAAAAGCTCATAGTGTGACCCGAATTATGGAAAAAAATGGGAATCTATGGCGAAAGTGAAGGGCTTGGAAAAGCCCTTACGGTATGGACCCATTTACCTTTTTAGGCATATGATGATAACCAAAGATAGGCTCAAGCAACAACACAAGTAACCTAAAACCCAAGTCTGCATGGAGCTATATAGAATAAGTTCGCACAGACTTACTGCTACGAGGTCTGCATAGACTAACCCAACCTGGCCTAAAGCCCATGGACTAGTAGGAAAACTATGCCTAAGTTTGCACAGACTAAGCCATATATGTCTGTAAGGACAAACCCAACCATACCTAAGTCAGCATAGACTAAGCTATACAGGTCTACATGGACCTACCGACATAAAACTTCCAAAAGTGAAAAATTAATATTGAAGCATTGATTCCTAATCCTAATAGAACTTTGAATGGGAAAGCTATTCACAAACCTTATAAATACCCTTCCTATCAACCTATTTGAAAAGAGGAGGAATGCACACAACACACAATTGGAAACAATTGGCATGAGATCCATTCTACTAGTCCTATGTTATCACTAAAATTATTCTTCCAAAACCCAATCATCGTCTTGTTGCTTAGTGCTCACTTCAAGGTAAGATCTGAGGCTCCTTTCATCAAATTTATTCATTTATTTGAGATTTTTATTTAACCAATGATCTCCCATGATTAATTGTCAAGTGAGGTGGTTCTATGTAATTCCCACGATAATTATAAGAGTAGGTCAACATATTAAATCAATTTAAGAATGTTTTAATCATTCATGGAAAATTGTAATCGCACTCACATTTTGGAACTGATGCCTAAGTCTGTACAGACCTATTTTTAATGTTAAAAGGTCCACACAAACCTATTAATTGAATATGTATACAGTAAAAGGTCCGCACGGACCTATAAATTGGATATGTAAGTAATATGAAGTTCGTATGGACCATGATACGATAACAATATCATGCTTGCTTTGTTTATTATGTTTTAACATATTTTATTCACATGTTAGCATGCCTTTATATCCATCTCATATTGTATGATCATTCTATTTGACATTGTCATTAGGTCCTTACAGAACATTATTTGGTGTTATTAATCTCTTCTTTTGAGTTGTATGTAGGTGACCCTTTTCACTGGAGTGGAGGTCCTGACGAACATAATACTTATTCTAAGAAGTAGTCCATACGGACTAACATTAATGCCTTATGTGGTCTGCATGGACTAATCGACATACAAATAGGACCATTCTAATGCCTTATTTTATTTCTTCCAGTTTTGTACTGTTTGCACTTTATTGCCTATTTTGGGATTGTGATAGCTAGTAAATAACTTGCTTTACATGTTAAAACCTAACTTTCACATCAAATGATTTTATGCTCAATTAATTAGTATTTTCTAACAAAATGGATTTGTATTTCCTCAATCAAAAGTCACATGACAAATGTATTTTAATAAAGGCTAATCTCTTAGAGATGGGAGTTAGGCAATTGCTACTAATTCCTATGGAATTATAGGCAATTGTCAAGTCAAATAACAAATAATCAATGACCCGATTTCTGGACGTACAATGTACTTGTCATATTTCTTTTAAATATTGTAATTTACTTCTTATACATAGAAAGGTGACATAAATACTTTAAATATAATGCATGCTTGTTTGATAAAGGATTGATAAAAGTTACAATATAAAAAAGGTATATTATTGGCACATAAGTAAGATCTAAAATTCTGAACCTTTCTAGTGCAAAAGATTAAAGGTCCTA
>CANXYI011835191.1:0-12286 GCA_948208565.1 Hura crepitans
ACACACATAGACATAGACACACACACACATACACATATATAAACACACATATATATATATATATATATACACACACACACAAATTTATGTTTACCTTTATGTCTTAATAATGACTATAGTAAATACAAGATGTAACATAGCATAAAAAGATCACATATGTATACATGTGTGTGTGAAATTCTAATACACAGACATGTAAGCAATATAAGGTGCAATACATAAGAACATTATTAAATTAAACAAAATCTCATGCCATTAAATTACATTCATGCATTTGATTGATTTATTATTTTATCAATCATTTATTTTATGCCTATATTAGAGGTAAATAGTCATCCTATGGATAATGAGATCATGGTGTGCAGGGGCCCCCATTATAGATTTGATGGCTACTACAGTAGCATTGGTGTGTAGTGATCCTAATGGACCTAAACGATAGATGAACTCACATAAAAATGTGCAGTAGCCCCTTAGGACTTGAACAACAGCTACACCTACGTGGGATCTAAAGATCATAAAAATATAGGTTTTTGCATTAGACTAAAAGTGGACCTACAAACCGACCTTAATCACCGAAGTGCCCTTGCAACTTCTATAAAACTCCCTCATTGACCAATCAACCTATCCATTTCTAGGTTGTTATTCACATGGGCTTTTAACTAAATTAATTTTAGTTATAGCATTTTACATAAGCTTAACATAGTTTTTATTCACCTTAGTTTATATAGCAAATGTCAATATCAGGAAAAAAAGGTTCTAAGCATCATTTTTGGAATCAAACACACAGTATCTTGCTTTTAACAACATTTCAAGCCATATCTGTTGCTTGTGCATCATACACATTAATAACATTGCATATATTTTTTATAACATCATATGCTACATAATATCACAAAATTTCCATTTAACATCCACTTTATAGCATATGATCATCCAAGATGTATTATGCCTTAGTGGTTATAGTAAAATGCATCAAGGCATTACATGATATTATAATACACCATACTTGCTCATAATGTAGATCACACTATAATTGCATCATACATGACCTATGATATGCATAACAATCAAGATTACACTCTCAAATATATGTTTTTAGGCTATTCGGCAAAACATCATGTGTAATTAAATTCATTACATCACTTATGGAACATACTTCATAAAATCATGTATTATTGGAACTTCTTATCTCATAAATATACCTTATTATGCCTAACATCAAGTATACTTAATCATACCTACCGATGGGCCTTTTAGCCACCAAGCACTTAAGACTCATGGTCTATCAACATTAATCAAGCATAACATCTCTCATGCCCATCCATGCATGTACATCCATACATGTGCATATAACATGACTAACATACACTATTAAGGCATACCCATACATGTATGCCTTTATAATCATTTGGCCCTATATGCATTCACAAGGCAATTATCTATATGACTCTTATGAATTACTCTATGTACATGCAATATCTCATATAGTAAGTATATAGGCCATTCATATGCTTAATACATAAATTAAACATAACTACTCACCATTTACATCTCACACATACAATATAGATATAAAACCCTTATTTACTTCCTCATGTATTCCAATCAATTAAAATGCATTATTATATATCTATCATGTTTTTAAATGTGTTTAAGTCCAATTATATTCATACTTAATCATATACACATAATCATACACCCTTTAACATAATAATGCACATATTTACATTATCACTATAACATAGCTCATCTATCATATCACATATAATTAAAGCCTTTTAAACACATGGTCATACATCCCATTGCCATTTGAAACACTTAAAGTCATAAATTCTAATAACATGGTGTTTAACACTTACATATACATACATACATACATACATACATACATATATATATATATATATATATAATGTGTAAATCCTAGTGTATAAACAAATTTCTCACAATTTAATATGATTACACATAAACTTTAAATCATGCACCTCATGCCATGTTGCACAATCACTTCATATATTTTATTCATGCACACAACATCGCTACTTGGCATTTTGCTATATCACATTTGTATATAACAATTATCAAACCCCATATGGCCACGCCATAAAATCATATCCTAATCTTTCCTTACTTTACCTTTCCTAATTTATTTCATATGTCTATGAGTCATTATTCATACATATACTCACATCATTCATCATCTCTTATGTTTTACATCAAATATCATACAATTGCTAATACATTAAATGCTACCATGAAATCTATTATGCCTTAACATTTTACAAGCAGTCAACTTTCATTCTTTCTCATTACCATAAATTTATCATGTTTTCTTGATATTTAAATCATATACAAATTTATGTCTCTTATATACTTTAATTACTAAGAAAATATGGAATTATTAATTACAACAATATAAACTTCGGTACTTACCTTTGGGGTTTATTAAAAGCTTTTAGCTATCTCATCTATAAGCCTATTGTCACCGAATAATTTCAACCGCTAACATCCTTTAAAAACCTTAAATTTTCTTCATTTTGCCTTGTTCAAAAGCCATAACATATATAAGAACAATTACAACCCAAAAAAACTCAATATTAAACTCAATAGATTCCAAATCATAACCTTTTAAGCATGTTGAAATCGTTCAGTAGAACTTAAGGACTCAATCAAGTTCATCAATAAAACACACCAAAAAATGGATCAAATAACAACCCAAATAACACTTTTGAACCCTTGTAGTTATCATACAATTATAATTAAAAACTAAATTCTTATTACATTTAAAAATAAAACTTAAAATCATAAAAAGTTAATTTCAATGCAACAAAGTAAGGATAATAACTGACTTTATTAGCTTTAAAATGAAAGCAGTAATTCACTGCATTTCTCTACCATTATAGAACCTAAAAATAAGCCTCTATTCTATTTTCCTTTGCTATGTCCCTTCATTTACTATTAAATGCCCCATTCCTTTAATATTTTTGCTTCAATAAAATAAGCATCCAAAGGAATTGCTAACCTTGTTAAATTATTAGAACAAAAATAGTAGTAAGTATGTTTTTAGCTACTGAAAAACCATAAAAATGACCTTCCTCACAATCATCCCCTACTATTTTTCACCCATAAGAAATGCAGCAACCAAATCATAGAAAGCCCCCTCTTCTTTAACAATTTCCTTCATTAAAAAATTGCTTTTATAGCTATAATCCATCCACACAAATTGCTATCCAAAAAACATCATCATCTCCACCTACAGTCGAACTTCTTTTCTCTTCCTCCATTCTCTATCTTCTTTCTTTTTATTTCTATTTTGATGTTCTTATTTATTTATTATTATTATTATTTTGCTAGTCTATATTAGCAAACAACTGTTGCTACTAGCATCATCTGCCACCTGTCAACATCTCACAACCAATAGCTTCCCACTATCTCCTTTTTCTTTCTTGCAACTTTCAATCACCATAGAACTAGCACCACCATTATGCCCCCTCACTAACACTGCCATCACTCTTTCACTGGCAGCCACTATTTAATTTTTCTTTCTTCCTTATCCTATTTTTCCCTTTCATTTCATTTTCTTCTTTTTTTTCTCTTTTATTCTCAATTATGGCTACCAATTAAAAGGAATAAGTAAATATCTTGAATAAAAATAATCTTTTTAGTCCCTATATTTTCTAAATGTTACACTTAAGCCCTTATTTTCTTTTTATAACTTATTTTGAACCACTAAAAAAATTCCATCCATAAAATAAATATCAACATATAAATTCCCCATGGCAGACTGAATAATTAGAAAAAAAAACCAAAATAAGGATCAAATAATTCACATTATTACCCTGCAATAAAAATCTTTATTTCCCATTATTCCCTTTTTATTTAGTCCATTGAGTGTTTAGACATTGAAAAAAACTATTTACTTTTCCAACAAGCATTGTTTATAAACTTAGGGTTTTGGGATGTTACAGGTTTGCCCTATAGAACCTATGATAGCTACACCTACATAGGTGTGTGCACTAGCCCAATAGATCTCACGACGGCTGAACTAATTAGGTTTATGCAATAGCCCTATAGACCTTATAATAGCTACACCCGTATAGGTGTATGTATTGGTCCTATAGACCTTACTACAACTGTAGTCACATATAAAAGAATTAAAGTACCCTAGCAGTTGCTATCTATCTCCAGTTGATCAGTCAAACTATCCAATCTAGGGTGTTATACTTTTATGGGCCATTACCTTATTTATTTTGGTTTCATATTCATTTACGTGTCATAAATTCTTATTTCACTATAATTGGTCAACTGATGAAAAATTTAAGGTAACTAAGACATCTTTATCATGTTTATTTATATCTCATACATTAAACCTTCACACATAGGCTACCATTATTAAAGCAATTTGGTATATAAGCAAGTTAACACAATGTAAGCTACATATTTTTATTTTATGACCTCAATTATATTTGTGTTTTACCATTTATGTGCCATAGAGAAATAAGCAAGATAACAACATTATATAATTCTTATCAACTTAGCATTTAAACTTAATGTTTCATCCATCTTTTGCCATACCATTAGAAAAACTACATCACTTAGATTATATCATACATAAACATATTTCATAGACACATTATCATTTTTTTTGTCATACTAACATACTTCCTAGGCTAACTTACATCATAACTCACCTTGTTTTACATTTAACATCATTTCATTGAACATAGCTTAGAAACATATCACTCTCATTAATTTCATTAGAATAACACTTATCTCTTCCATATAAGCCATTCAACCATCAAACACATTGCAATACATCTGATAATTTGAACTATTCAATAACACAAATAAACATGCCTAGAAGTAATTTGTGCATTACTTACCTTTAGTTTAGCTAATATGACTCTTTTACATATATTTGCATCCTGACTTTCTTACAAAGCTCTTACATATACTTATAAGCCTACTTATGATAAAAAATAGTTCAATTCTAGAATTACATATTAACATATTCACAATAACACTATAACACCCTAATACCCAATCGATAGCTGATTTAGATATAGGATGTCACAAGTGCTATCTCTTACTCGATTCGATTGTCGAATTTGAATGAAAGACATCGCATGATCTTAACTATCGTACTACTTATACCTCTCTTACCTCTATTGACTAATATTTAAAACTATTGCTATTATCCATAACACATATCTGTAATCATATAATCTTAGTGCCACTACTTTCACATATACATGACTGCCAATCTTCTTTCATTTCTTACCTACTTTTATGTGATTCAAAATAAGTCTCATTAACTTGAGCCGCTTTGCTTAAGATTGTTACTTAAACTCTTGTCTACTGCTTGTGCACTAGGAAAAGACAGTATGCTGAGTAATAATATTTAATGGTGTATTCAATGAAATATATGTAACAAGCAAGCACACATCATGTATATTATAATTATATATACCAGTATAACACTCATATGTCATATAATAAGATGCATGTAAGAGAACATGTTCAATGTTGATTTATCATACATGACTATAAGCCACATAGTTTAAGTGTTTAACCTTTATTACAATTAATAATATAAATTTTTTAATTTTTTCTCTTACTAAAGAATATTTTGTACTTTTAACCTTAAACTTATTTAACACTATTCACATTTGATACTTATTTTTCATCTTAGTTAAATCATGTAAATATTTTCTTTTCATATATATTAATTAATTGAGAAAATAATGGAACAAATTTTATTCATGTTTATGTTAATTAGCCAACTCTATGAGAACAACCCATTATTTATTTAACTTTGTAGTTATCTTCTTATTCTTATAATGCTTCTTATATCTGAATATACACCTTGTATTATCATAGTATTTTCCTTCATTTCTTATTTTATCCTTAACATGATAGAATCTCACTTAGACAAAGTTAAACATCATTGTATAAACAAGTTTAATCATTAAATTATCCTTTTGCAATATTCATATTTTTATTAACTTATTAATTTTATGTAGCCCATATTCGATATACAAAATCTCACTAACTAGACTACGGGGATAACAGGTGTATAGTGGTCCACATTTAGGACTTGACGGTTGCTACACTAGCATGGTAGGTTATCATAAATTGTTTAGTGATCCTATTAAAAGTCCCTACAGTTGCACCCATATGAATATTTATATAGTATTTTGTCACACTTATTGGCTACTACACCCATATAAAAATAATGATATGAAAATCATAATAAAATCATAATAGGATGTAAGGTGCAGTAGCCCTTTTAGACTAAGGTATCGAGATGGGATGTATGTGTAATAGCTCTCATGAACTAACACAAAAAGGTGACATCAAAGTGTCTTGGCAGTTGCTATATTCCCTAAGTGATCGATTGACCTATCTAGTGTACTGTTTAAGTCATATGGGCCTTACTCATAGTTTATTATAGTTTTCTTCAATTACATGAGTTGCATGTGTTGTTCAAATTTTATAAATCAACTTTATTTTAAGCTATTATCTAGCACCCCACACTTGACCTGTTATCTAAATTAGATAAGAGATGTCACTTCCCATAAGGTCACCCATCCTAGGACTAATCTTGCTTTTCACTCACTTAACTTGTTAAGGGATGTTCTTTTCTTATAGTTTAATAATGTGAATCTAATGTGGTTTATCCTTAGTATGCTATATTTGTATTATAGTATGACATCCTAGAGGCTTATTCATTTATGTATCTGAAACCTAAGGAATTTCTTTCAAAGTTGATTTTAACAAAAATCTTGCAGCATAATGGTTGTTCGAGTAAAAATCCAAAAATTTTATCCTATAAAAGAGACTCTTCAATAATTATTTCACATAGAGTCTTACACATGGGATCCTTCTAATCCACCATAGACTTCATCATTATCATCCAACAATAGTTCACACATAACTCAACATGCATATAAAGTTCTACATCAGTTTGCAAAACCATATATCATTCTTTTTACAACACGGTTCACTACCTATACATGAGTGTATATACACATTACAAATGTACATAAACTAGAATTATAAACTATACCCAAGTATGCTAGTTGCTACGCTGCTCTAGTGAGGTTGAGTTGCATGATCTATCTTATACCCATGCATTAAAAGAATGTTACACTAAGTATATGCTTAATGGTGAATTTAATAATTCATGCACTAGATCATATGGAACATACAAGGCATCTAATCATAGTCATATCATAGATAAAATCAAGTAACTAGTATATTATTAAGGTTACATGTAAGTCATAGCATAGGAGTTTATCTTAATTACTTTCCTCATATTCTTTTAATTACATATAATTTACTTAGCTCTATTCATAATGCAACTAAATGGCCTATATCTAAAAGACTACTCTTTAAACACTAGATAATAGGATCTAGACTTGTGTAAGGGCTAGCATTTTTTACCTCGATGGCTGTACCCATCACAAATCTCAAACTATGTAGAAGGTTCTATCTCCAAACCTTAACGGCCACATCTATCTCAAAACTTATGCAAGGGTCCTTATTTTGGATGTCGATGGCTACACCCATCATTACATCTCATGTCTCAAGTGTTCAATGGCCCTCGTTGACCTTAAGGTAGCTACACACATATAACACAATTAAAATATCCATATCAAAGTATAAACATCCTCATGGACAAATATGTCAAGATATTAATGTGCCCTAACAGCTGCTTCTCCTTAATTGACTGATCAATCTATATAGTAGGTGTCTAACTAATATGGGCCTCTGTTTAATTTCTTATTACCTTCTCAATCATGAATCAAATGTTTACTTTATGCTTTACATGTTCAAATATAGCATATTATATCTCGATTGTTCTTACTCTTCACATTTCAATTGTTACTCTCTTTATCTTTCCTTATAATATGGCTTTTCCTATCTTCATTTCTTACACATTATTGCATCACTTGTTTATTCCATTTGATATGAATTAATTACATAAATTATCCTCTTCCTTTATAAATTAATTGACCTATAATGCCTAAAAAATCTCAATTTTTGATGAATAGTACTTTCCCAAATTAAATAGTGCTCCTAAGACTCGGGGTGCACTAAAGTTACTAGATGAAAGTATTAGTCATAAAATAATTTTGGCCAAAGTTTAAAGTCAATGAAAGTTTATTTGATTGGTTAAAAATGCTAAGAATGTGTTCAATGGTAGTGTTTTAAGAATGGTGACCAAGGTAAAGCTGAACTGTAAATAATTTTCAAAGTTGCTCATAAAATTTTGAAACCTATACAACATAATACTAAAAAATTCTAACAAGTTGATTGGCTTTAGAATTAGTATTTTTAGAGGTTTTGAAGTATTTTTACTAAAATCTAGTTACATAAAAATTGGCTTTTTAATCTATCTTGTCATAATTTTTGAGCTACTATTTTTAGAGACTTATAGGGCATTAATTTATTTATTTTTGAAAGAAAAATTAGACGAAAAGAGGGTTGGTTTAATTTTTAAAATAATAAAAGAAGGGGAGAAAGAATTATTTTTGCGTCAAAATTCCTACACCTATATAAGTCAATCTTTTTACATTTGGTTAACTAATGAACAGTAGAAAAACACTCCCCTCTCCCTCTTTATTGTTCCAACCAATGCCATTCGTATTTCCTAATTTTCATTTCTCCATCATTAAGCAAAATCAAGCCACTAAATTTGAAAGGTACCCCTGCATAGTCTTTAGAGATAGTAAGAAATGGAATTTCATGGAATGGTCATATAGAAAGCTCGATTTAACAAACCTATAAATAGTACACTTTTTTTATTTAGGAATTTTTTCCAAACTCCAACATTTTTTCCTTATTCCTCGAGTTCCCAAAAGTAGTTCTAAGTGATTGGTTTTAATTTTTATTGACTGTGTGATTTTATATAGATTTTAATAAATCAAATCTATATTCTGCAGTTAACCAAGGTGACAAAAGGAATGATAAAGGGAAAAAATGTGTGATCAAACCTTGTATGTGTATTTTGACCCGTAAAGTAAGTGTAATCATTATAATATGTGTAAAAAAAGTAATGCCTTTAGTGTATATGTGTATGTATGTGATTGAATGCTAGGAGAAATTGTGATTTAATAATTTAATAAACTAAATTAATGATAATGCCATCATTTTACATGCCTTTAGATATGTGTATAAGAATGAAAATATGATTGTGGAATACACCTACCTTGTGGTCGAAATTGGTATTGAGATGCTTATGGACTTTTATGTCAATTATATGATGTATTTTAAAATGAATATGTAATTAATATATATGATATGAATGGTATAATGGTATGAAATTTATAAGGATATTGAATGTTTGGAAATGAAATATAAGGTGTAAAAACCCTTATATAGCTGTAACATGCATGTCGACTTGTTATGTGCAAATTTATGTAACATGAAGCAATTGTATGTTAAATGCATATATTGATATTCTAAAGTTATGGCATGTGTGTGGTATGTGAGCAATGTATGCTATGGATGTGTATGATGAGGAGGTCAAAAGGTTTGAGGTAGAAAAGCATGTCTTGTATGTGTGTAAAATGCCTAAAGGATGTAAAGTTGTATAATGCTAAGTAGTTACATGCATAATTATGGGTTAAGTTAGCCGAATGATGTGTGGCCTATGTTAAGTTATTTAGCTATAAAAATGACTTATAATCATGCTAATGAGTAAGTTAAAAGTGAAGGAAGCAATATGTGTGCACTTTTAGATAATGAACATGTTATGTGTCTAAATGCTTTGTGATGAGTATAAATGCATATATGTGTAGGCTTCTTAAATGTGATGTCTATGCCATGCAATATATTGGTAATATGATTTTTAAAAACCATAAAAGATGTTTAAATGGCATGTATAGACTATATAAGCAAAATAAGCTAAAGTGAGAAGAAAAGTTTAATAAATGTAATTAATAGTCCATTCAAGAAAAATAAACTAGTCAGATATGTTAACTAGTCAAGTAGGGTTATTAGCAGCTGCTAAGGTACCTACGGGTACAATGTTTGAGCCTTCAGGCAACTATATAGTTATAGCCACCAGAGGTTTTAGTGAGACCATTGCATATATTTTTATGTCAGTGTAGCCACTGGAGGGTGCAACAGAACCACTATAAGTATGCCGAAGGGTCTAAAAGAACCATAGCACGTAATTCTATATAAGTGCAACCATCAGATAGTTCAATAGGGTCACTACACAAATTTTTGTCCATTGAATCATGTTATACTCAGTCTTGGAATTATGATTTATGTTGACCTATGGGTCTATATTTATGCTTAATCTTCGGACTTATGTTGGTAGATGACCTTCTAGTCATATAGAGGTCGTATTAGCCATCCACCATCGTTATCCATAGGATTTTTTTCTTTTGTATGGGTGAATTAATTACTAAAAAAGAAACATGCTTAATGAGAAAACCTTGTAATGTAAAATTCTTAGAAATCATGCATTATATCATGAAAATGTTCATTTTTATGTATGTTTACATAACTTAGCACTTGTGTTATACATATACATGCTCATTGTTATGTTAATATGATTTTTATTATGATGAAAAGCTTGTAAGTAAATATCTACTTATGCATGAATGAAAATGATATGGCATGTCATAGTGATTATAACACTAATCTCCTGCTTTTTCACATTAGGTGTTTCTTTGCAATGCATAAGTTCAAGAAGAACAGGTTAAGCCTATGTTTCGATGCAACAAGATCTACAAGTGAAAACTTGTCTTTTTGGTATATATTTTCATATATATATATATATATATATATATATATATAATGTAGAAGAACTCATATGTTGTAAATGGAGGAAATGAGCCTACAATGTAAAGTAATATATTTTCAAAGCTGTTAATGTTTTATGACTATATTAAAGTTGTCTTTGAAATGTTTGACTTGTATGATATCTATTCCTTAGGTTGAGGTCATACTTTGTTTAGTTGACTATTTTAGGGTGATCAGAGGATCACCGAAGTGTTAAATTGTGTTTGAATGAATATTTAAGTGTTTTTTTTCAATGCAAGTCATAGGAAAAATTTAGGATAGTGCCTCGGTAAAGCCATTATGTTGTCGAATTTTTGGCACAAAGATTCCTGAATTTATTCTTCTAACTAAGTTTCGAAGTGTTTTTGTAAACTCACATTTTCATAGATCAAGCATTTCATTAACAATAATTTTAAACACATTTTTAATATGTTAAGATAAGTTAATTTGGATATTAAGCTTATGTGCATGCTCCCTATTCAGGTTCAACGATCGGATTGGGTAGGAGGTGTCACATGACCACTCAAATTGCTAACATCAAAGCTCCATATTCTTATTTCCTTTCTTTGTATAATTTAATGTTCCATTATTTGGGATTAAATCCTATTTTATATACACTAACAACTTGACTTTAAGTCATATAATCACCATTGGCCACCCTAATAAAATCCTTTTAAATTTCATATTTCTTTAAGCTAAATGTTTAAAACACATTAAATCTTTTTTGTTAGAAACAATCATTCACAATTTACCATTTAATTACAAATATATCCATTTAATTTCCTTAAGCTTACCATTTGGCCACTTAAGGGTCCTAAGCATAAATCATATTTTTCTTACATTTTCCACATCATTAGGCATCAAATATTATACAAATATCATTCTTACTTATTGGTCATGCAAACATATGCCATTACATGTAAACATACACATTCCATGTATATGTATATATGCCTAGTTTACACAACTAAATAAAACTAAGTGCAAAAATCCTTAAATTCACTTACTATGCTTCCTAAAACACTTCTAAATGGCTCTTCAAGCCTTATCTTCCTTCCTCTCCACCTGTGACACCTCTTACTGGATTCTTAAAAAAACCTAATAAGTGGTGCACTTCTTGATAGGTCACCCATCCTGAAATTGTCCTTTAAGTTCATTCATTTAACTTTTACTAATTTCTTATTATTGGATTCAACATAACTCTAAATCATGTTCTGCCTTTTTATAGGTTTAGCTTATGGTTATGACAGTCTATTTTAGCCATAAATGGTTAATTAATCACTAGTTAAATATTTCCTAAAATTCGGCAGCATAATGACTGTCTAATCACTATCCAAAAATTTTTAAACCTATAAAAACACTTCTATAAATTCATTTCCACATCTCCTGGACCCTTTTAGTTCTTAGATATCAACCTAACCTCATCAGTTTATCATTTCATTCACATAGGGCTCAGGCCACAATCAATATATCATAAGCATCACAT
>CANXYI011835254.1:0-12209 GCA_948208565.1 Hura crepitans
TACCTTAACTAAAAGGCCATAATCACATTTACACATACCATACCCTTTTACACACACATTTTGGCCACAACATGCACACACACCTATACATAGATTTCCTCCCAATTCAACATACCAAACCTATTATTTTAATGCCAATAATACCATTATAACCCCATTTTACCTAATCACCATGCATACACCCAAAATCAAACAATTCCATATAAGTTACATACACATAACCATGGCATACATAAAGACATATTAGATTTGGGTCTATTCCACATGCCTAGGGTGTGAGAACACCCTTCTCTCCATCACTTTTGGACTTGAAACCTTAGTTTTCTTCACTTGTATCCTTAAGCCCTAAACATACAAGAATTTACCTTAGAAAAATTGTTAAAAATTATCTGGAGCTCCAAATTAAAATCTAAAACTATGGTTATTCTTAGAATACTTCAATCTACCTATATCAGAAATAAAAATTAATTTTGGATCACTTATACACAAAAATGTCACTTTTCACCCAAGTGACAAATCTCACAAATTGGGCCTCTTTTCTTACTTTTAATTGAAGAAATGGAATCTAGAGATTATAGAGGGTTAATTTCATGTAATTTTTATGAGGATTGAAGGAGAGAGGAGGGAGAAAATGAAGAAAATGGTAGAGATAAGAGAGAAAATGGCATCGTCCAAAGGGAGATCTCAAGGTTAAAGATATGGTTTGGCACATGTGAGGTTCCCAAAAGTGTGACCTCTTGTACAAGGGTGGGTGGCTGCCTTGGATCACAACATGTGGCGATCTAAGGGCTAAAATTCACTTTATGCAATTTTTGGCTTTAGAAATTGCTAGAAAATTCTTTGGGCCTCAAAAAATTCTCATTTTAGTTTTAAAAATCCTTGATTAGTACAACTAAGGCCCACATAAAATTTCAAGTCAAAATTCAACAATTGACTTTTTGACACTATTCACACGTTAGAATAAAAATATTCAGAAAAATTATCTATTGACCTCAAAAAATTGTAATTCTTTCTTTACCATACTCATTGGAATTTTTGAGGTTCAAGGTATGGTACTTTCAAGTCCGTTTGGGCGCGTCCCGGTACAAACTCAATTTATCTCCTCAAACACTAGTTTTTGACCAAAAATGATTTATTGGTTCTTCTAAATTTCTTAATTCATCCATTTTACCCATTTTCAGGCCTGTCAATGTTTTATGACTAGTATGCCAATTGTTGGACTCGTAATGATGCCCTGTACCATAGGGAACATCATTAGGGCCTAGAAGGTACTGTTCATAAGACCTTGACTTACAAGCATTACAATTCTACCCAATTCTAGTCCTCAATAACCACATTGACTAAGAGTCAAAAAGACGATAAAGGATATAGAGTTGGGACAAGCTAGAAGCCTTTATCAGAGGCAAGCCAAAGAATATAGGCTTGCTAGTGTGCCATTAGAGCTCAAAAAGAGACAGATTCTCCATGTAATGCTAAAAAAATCCTAGTGTTATGAATAGTACTTTCGAGGACGTGAATAGTATTTCCCTAAGGTCAGGGGTTCTAATTTTATTGAATAGAAATATTAACTATAACATAATTATTGGTGAAGTTTAAAGTCAAAATGAAGTCGTTTAGGTGGTTAAAAATGACAATTAAGTTTTACGGTAGTGTCACATGATTAGTGACCAAGTTTTAGCTGAACCATAAAATAATTAAAAAGTTGTTTACAAAATTTTAGGATTTATATGACCTGATACTCTAAAATTCAAATTAACTTGTTGGCACTGGAATTGAAATTTTTTGAGTCTAGGAAGTATTTTTAGTAAAATCAGGTAATATAAAAAGTGACGATTTAATTTGTTTTTTCTTGTATTTTGAGCTCTAACTTTTAGAGCACTATGGGACCTAAATTAGTTTAATTTTTACATGTTAATTTAGATTAAATTAAGGTTAAAGAGAAGGAAAAATAAAAGGGAAAAGAGTGGAGAAAAGTTGACCTGTTAATTTTTACATGTTAATTTTTAGAGCTCTAATTTTTACATGTTAATTTAGATTAAATTAATTTTTACATGTTTATTTATTGATCATCATTTTATAATATTTAATAATGTTTAATAGTCAGTTATGAATTTATTCCAATAGTTTAAATTTGACCTAGAGAGTTATAAGTCATTTTTGGTCCTATTGGACAATTATGAGCATGTTTTGTGAGCCAATATAAATTGTTCTATATGCATAATTAGTCCATTTTATTTCCATTAATTAAGGTCTTATTTGATTCAATTTGTGAGTCATATTTAGGTTAAGCCCAAAATGGTCATTTTTATAGGATAGTTATAGGTTTACAAGTTCATGATACTGTTATAAGCCTGTAGTCATTGATTTCTAAGCATCTTTCCGTACCCCTTTTTATGCCAAAAAAATTAGCCATTGTGGCTCAAGTTTATGTCATTTCATACTTCCACATTGGCCTCAAAAGTGGCCTCAAATTTCTTTTAAACTTAAGTGCATAAAAGGTCTAAAATATGGGTACCGTTTCATGCCATTATAGCTCACATTTTAAGCTATTTTTTCCATGCCTTTTTCTAAGTCATTTGCAAGTCATTTCTCATACTTAGTTTGAGCCACTATTCTCCTCATGCATAGTTTACTCATTAATATACCATATCACTCACATGTGTAGATTATCGTACCAATCTCATGATATACCTTTAATGCCTTTTTAACCATACTATTATCACATATTAATATTAGCCTATATCATACATATTATGCCTACGTCCACATGTAACCTCTTAGCCAAAAATTGTTTATAACCAATGGTATACATTTTCCATGAGTCTTCACATTAACATACCATATATTATTATTCTATCACATGACTACATGTAAATGCTTGGGAGCTATATATTACAAGAGTAGTATACATGTCTTTATTTATAAGTAACCAAACCCTAATATTATTTGAGCATATATACATTCTTTATGTGGTTGTTCTAACATATATATATATATATATATATATATATATATATATATATATATATATATATATATAGGTGTACTCTATGTCACACTCCATCTAACAGTTCATACTCCACAAAAGTGACCTAAGAATAGCTTTAAATTATTTTATAGTATGTACACAAAATGATTCAAATTAGGTTTCATTCCATGACCTAGTAAATCCCTATAGCTCACTCAGACTATTTTGTTTTCCATGCCTTTTTTACAAGGCAACTTTCATTGGTTTTGCTAGCATGTATTCATACATTCTACATATAATACCCTTCCTCAAATACACACCTACATTAACCTATTCCATGGAAATGTTGTGCTACACCATCTATGCATATTGTAGCTCACCATGCCTAAGTAAATTCCCCTAGGCTCTATCACTCCATCATGCCTATCTTGTACATCTACCTCTGAGCCAAAGCCCATTTATGGCTAAACCTATAGCCTTTCCCATATTCCACTATCCATATACATATTATGACCTCATTTAGAGGCCCCCATAGATGCTCACATAATGTTTCACATGGCACATGGTAAGGTATAACATATACATGTCACAACCTACTTGACAATCCTCTTAACATACCTTTTTTCATCATACATACCCTCAAAATCCCATAATTCCACAGCACTGATGTCGCCCCTCTTCCTATTCTATGCTTATACATGAACTTGCATGCCACCCTTACCCATACACACCCATAACAATATGGGAACTAATCCTATGTCCACCTATGATTTAATAATAACCATATAAATAATAGCTACTAAAACTTACACCAAATTTTGCATCTAACACATTTCACAATTAAACATTCTATCACACAACTTTATATAATTCTCAATAAATTTGATTAAGACATGCTTTTAATCCATCAATTTTCATACTTTTTTATGGTTTTAGTAGCCCTTCCTCCTTAGATTCCTTATGGGCTTTTTTTCCTCAAGTCTGCAAATAAAAATTCTGATGTTATGACAAAACATATGATTGCATAGGCCAATTGAGGCAAGAAAAAGAAAAGGAAAGAACTCACTTACCTCTTAATTTTCCCTCCCACGTCAGCTTAGGAGTCTTAGGCTTTCATGAGTTTTCTTTAACACATTCAATAAGTACTTGCCATAAAAAATTCATGAGACATTTTTTGCATTTCTATGGCTATTCTTAGTGGAGTTTAAGTGATGAATTAATGCAAAAATGAGACTAGAACATGTTCATTCTTACTAAAAATGGCATGGATAGCTTAAGGAATGAAAATGAAAAAGAAAGGTGGTGGGTGGGTGGAAATGAGATGTCACCCTCTCAAGCAATTGGGTCCATATGCCTAAAGCTCATTTAAAAATGTAGGGGTGCCTCTAGTTATGCCACACAGCATCTAAACACCCCCAAAACTCGATTTTTTAGAAAATTGTAGCTAAAAATTTGGGGAATTTTTAAAAATCACCCAGACATTGCACAATTGTTTTTTTTGGTCCTAAAATCATCAATTAGGCCCAATTAGATGCTCGTAAAAATTTACAGCAAAATTCAATCAAAAAGTAAGTAAACCAAATTCTCGAGAATCTTGATTTTATGCTAGAATTTCGGGGAATTTTAAAATTTTACCCAGAGCTTGAAAAATCATTGAATTCATTTTAAAAAAAAAATCCTCAAATAGCCTCATTTAGGGGTACATAAAATCTCAAGGCCAAATTCCTTTAAGAGATAGGCTAGCAAAATTCTCAAAGAATCGCGATTTGCCGAAAATTTCAAAAAATCCCCAAATGAACTCAAAAAATTATAATTCCTTCTCTGTTAGCCTAATTACAATTTTTAATCTTCAGGGTATGATAGCTTCATTTTCGTCTGGGCTCATCCTGGGCCATTCCTGACCTCACCTAATTTGAACCTACAGCCCATTAGATTATACCCTGAAATAATTTATTGGTTCTGCTAAAATTTTAATTTTATTCATTTCGACCCTTTTCTAGCTTCTTAAAGTTTAATGGATAGTATACCCTACCTTGGGCCTCATCAAGGTGACTTAACACTTTGAGCACCCTTTTAAGGCCTTGGGATACTGTTCACGGAGCCTTGACATGTGAGTGTTATAGCTCTTCCCCTCTTAGGAAATTTCATCCTTAAAATTGCTTGGTGTAATTAGATATAGGTATCAAGCCTTCATTTGCTTTTCAGGTTCCCATGTAATCCTTAGGTGTCACTTTTTCTTATAATCAGTCTATATAGAGGTGAAATACTATACTGTAAGTTAATTTATTTACAACTGTTAAAATGGTATCCCCTTTTATTCTTGGTTATAGGGAATCTCATTAAAGGACTCATTATGTCCTTTTCTCACTTCCATTTTAACATGGGTACAACTTATATAGGATACAGCTATCTAGAAGGAACCTGATACTTAGGTTTCAATACTTAGTAGGTTAAGCAACTAGTCATGTACCTTACAACATCTCTTTTATATATCTGCCACCATTAATATGGTTTTGAGTCTAAGTATCTTCTCATATTACCTAGGTATATAGTATAAGGAATTTCGTATACCTCCTTTATACCCACAATATTAAATCATCTATACTAGATATTTATAGACTACCATGGTAGTATAGATATCCACCTTTACTCTATTTAAATCTAATAATCTTCCCCTCTTAGGGCTTAAACAACACATTATTTTTTCTTCTCACACGATGCTTTATCATCACACCACTTAGTCACTACTCCCACTTATACCACCCCTGTAGGTCACTACTTTATCTTTCTTAGTCTTCCCTCATCTAGCCATTTCTAGTGACACTAGTTTCTTCCTTTACCTCTTATTCTAATTATTTGACTCTTGTCAAGTCCCTTCATAGCTAGGCTATCCATATGCCATGCTTAAATGTATGGGGTGTATGCAATAATAGAAAAATGTTATGCAATAGATGATGAAATGATATCAATGTTAATATGTAATTCTTGTCAAAATGCAATGCCCAGGGCTAGTAATGGATGCAATCAAAGAATTAAAATAACCCTCTTCTTTAAGGACTTTGACAGTCGTCTATATGACCCCAACATGCTTATATCTCTCTTACTATACTCACTTATGTTAATCTCACTAAATATCTTAAAGGCCCCTCATTTCACTTCCCAATTATACAACACTAGTATTCTCCACTATTCTTTAAAGTATGTGTCTTTTATAGCTAGGTTTTCCTTTATTAACCTTGTTTTTCTAATCCACATATTTGTCTCTTTACCAGGGACTATAACACTCTATTCATCAAGTTCATAAAGACTGCTGAGGTATTAATGAGCCTATATGACATCACTAAAAATCATAATACTTGTGTTAGATTTTAAAAGTAGTTTTAAGGATGTCAGCCTTCTTACTCTTTAGCTGGAAGTATCCTAATCTTAAATCAGTTGGAAATAAGTATACCAAATCCTCAAGTTGATCACAAATATCATAAATTCCAAGCAAAGGGTGTGTGGTTTTATAGTTACTTTGTTCAGTCATCTATACTTAATATACAATCGTGACGATCCACCTTTTTCCTTTACAAATAACATGGGGCTCCCCAAAGTGATACTCCAAGTCTAACAAACCCTTATCTACCATATCCTACAATTGTACTTTTAATCCTCTCAATTATATAGGTGCCATTCCATAGGGATCATAGGTGTAGAAGAAATATTAGAATACACTTCAGTTCCCAAATAAAGTTTTCTTGAGGAGGCAAGCTTGATGACTTCCTAAAACACATCTGGAATTCTAAATATAATTTGAGTTTATCCAATATGAGGGGTAGAAGTTTTGATGACAAAAATATGTATTAGATAAACTTCTCACCCTTTATAGATGATTTCTTTTTCCATATCAGCTGAGATGAGATTATTCAAAAAGCTTCTCTCACTCGCAGCTGTCACTTCCTATCCCTCTATAGTCTAAAGGGTTAAATTTTGGAGTTATAATTCACTGCCACTTATTATTAATGTAATTCATCTATCCCTCGAGTAACATCAAACTGAAAAAAGAATATTTCAATAAGGTTAATAAAAACAATCACATGTAGTTCATTAATCAACAAGGTATATACCTCTAGTGTACTGTAACATTTCAGTCAATAGAATTTCAACCTTACATTTCTAACCTTACCTATTCAGGTTTTAATCCGCTACCATGTGCTAGTATAACACAACCATAAAAATGTATAAATCTCTAATCTATTTATGCTAAAATTGAAACAACAATTAAATGCAACCTACCAGTATAGCCTCTAAAGAATCCACTTCTTTGTTTGCCTTATTAGCTATTTGTTTGATTGAAGTATGGGCTTCCAACCATGCCTTAGACCTAGTCAAAAGTCTATTGTTAAGGTAGTCTCCTTTTACTGTCCCTGCACCATGTCAAAAGGCTATTGTTAAGGTAGTCTCCTCTTACTATCCCTGCACCCCATTTTATGGTGTTGCTATGGATGCCTACATATAAGTAGCCTCTACCAGTCTTTGGGGACTCTCTGATCTGTAATGGTCACTAAACCTACAACTAAAACATCCCCTCTTTCTTACCTGCAAACACTAACCTCAATGTCTCTTAGTATAAGTGTCATAACTTGGGGGTGTCTTTTTAATAATTGTTGATGTCTAGATATTGATAGCCTTTCCTGCTTACCTCTGGGGCAATTTCTCTTGAAATGGTTTTTGGCCCCACAGAGAAAGCATTCCTCTACTTTTGTCTATCTACATTGCCATAATGCCTTTTATTACAAATGCCATAGTTCGAGGAATTGTCATAGATGTTGCAATAATATGTTTGGAACATATTATGTGCCTATATATGGTATTACACTATAATAAAATGCTATGATGCATTTTAAAATGAGAATTATGCATAATGCATCTTGAATGAGCTTACGCTACCATGGAATGAATATTGAAATTTTTTGACATAATGGAATAATGACACCCATAAAAGTAAATAAAATGTTATTATATTGTAATGTATATGTATAGATGCATGGACTCAAAGTTTGGTAAACTACATGGCCTAATATGCTTAAATGGAAAAAAAAGACTTACAATAAAATTTTCCTACTTCAGTTATTTGTTGACTAAACCAAAGCGATTAACTGATATGTTTTGCTCAATAAGATGGTGGAACTAAAATTAAACTATTAATAGCCCATATGAGAAATAACCTAGTTTTAATAGTTTAGTTAATCAACTAGGGAGTTTTATAGCAGCTATTAGGGTGCCTCAATGCTATGATGCATTTTGTCTATAGGTCCACTAAATGTCTAACCCATGTGCTTATACATTTCATCATCAGATCTTTATAGGTGTAGCCATTATTAAGATTTTATAGGACTATTAGACATGTACCCTATGCTAGTGCAGTGGCCGATAAGGTCCAGGATGGCCATTGCAAACTCATAATTGTGTAATAGCCTTAAGGTCCATAATAAAGGCCATTACATAGCATAATCCTATTATCCATAGGATATTTATTTTACTTAATAATGGACATAAAAAAAATAAGTTTTATGGGACTTAATCACTTAATATATGTTGATATGATTTTGGCATGATTTTTACTTATAATGTATGACTTATACCATGGATTGAGCATGATTTATATCATGTAAATGTACTAAAACATGCTATGATGAATGTGGCATTTGATGTGATATTTTGAAAGCTTATGCTATTTTACAATCTTTATGTCGATATAAAGGCATAAATGTATAGCTTTATTCAATTACAACACTAAGCTAAAGCTTAATGCATCATTTGTCTTGTGATGGGTAAGTAAGGAGATAGTTTGAGCATAACCCTCGAGGCATTAAGATTATCGAGAGAAAACTAATTCTTTTGGTATTATTTTGGGTTTTTATTTCTAGAATTATGTGATATATATAAAGGGAAATTGGCTTAAACTATATTTGATATAATCATTTTGATTTTTATAGTCAATAAAGTATTATAAAGATTATTTTAAATTGTTTGTGTTGTATGATATCTCTTTTTGAGGTTAAGATTAACATGTTGTGTTGCTATGTGATGTTGGAGAGATTAGAGGATTATAGAAGTTGGAAGAAAGGTTGAAATATAGAAGTGTTCTTTTATTGTGTAAGTTACTATTCATTTTGGGATAGCATTTCGGTACAGCCGTTATGCTACCCAATTTTTGTCACAAAGATTCCCAAAAGTGAATTGTAACTATGTTTTGGAAATTTATTTTGATAACTCAGATTTTTATAAGTTATATATATGTGGTTGAAAGGTTTTTTCAAACATAAAGATTATCGATAAGAGTATTTGAGTTTGAATAATGCATTTATGTGCGCACTCTTTAGTTGGGCTCTGTGATCAGGCTGGGTAAAGACTGTCACACTTTAGACATTATTGGTAGCACTTTTTACTTTCTTAATTTAACTATTTTTGCACAGTTTAAGCCAAGGTTTACATATTCCTATGTTTGCAGCACAATAACACATGATAGGGAACTATAATCAAAACATTTAGGTATAGAGATTATGGTTAGTAATCTTATAAGGCAACATTTGATCATGAATAGAGTGTATAAGAACTGCCTTTTAGGTATTTAAGGAGATATATTTCTGGCTAATCTTATTAAACTACCCTACAATGTATTCAATGTCACACTAGGCATGGATTAGTTATGTAGACAAAATGCCATAGTGGATTGCAAACAAAAGATACTTTTCAGTCTAATCATGGGGGATGAATTCACTGTAGTAGGTGAAATAATAGACTTCTTATCTAATGTGCTCTCTGTAGTTATAGCAATGAGATTGATCTAGAAGGGTTACTAAGCATAGTGGGCACATTTAGTAAATACTAAAAAGATAGAGGCTAATATTAGTTAGATGCTAGTGGTAGTAGAATTCCCAAATGTCTTCCTAGATAAGCTACTAGGGTTGCCACCTGAACATGAGACTGAGTTTTCCTTTAAGGTGTACCTAAGCATAACACTAATATTAATAGTCCCTTATAGAATGGCATATATAGAGTTAAAAAAAGATACAATTATAAGAGCTATTAGATAAAGGGTTTATTAGACCTAGTGTTTCACCTTAGCGAGCACTAGTATTGTTTGTAAAGAAGAAGGATGATTAATTATGATTATGTGTAAACTACAAAAAAACACAATAAAGTGACTATCAAGAATAAATACCCACAGCCTAGGATCAATGACATGTTTGATCAGCTGAAAGGATCTAGTGTCTTCTCAAAGATTGACTTGAGATCTAGGCACCATCAACTATGAATAAAGGAATATGATATTTTGAAAATAGCCTTCTGCATTAGGTATAGACACTATAAGTTCCTAGTGATGCCATTTGGGCTAACTAATACTCTAGTGTCATTCATAGACATAATAGATCAAATATTTAGATCATACCTAGATCAGTTCATGGTAGTGTTTATGATGATATCTTGGTGCATTTTAGAACTGGAGGAGAACATGAACAACATCTTAGTTTGGTATTATAGACATTAAGAGAGAAGAAATAGTATGCTAAACTGAGCAAATGTGAATTTTGGCTAAATAAAGCAGCATTTTATAGATACAATTTGCTAACTAATGCGATCAGGGTATATCCCAATAAAATTAAAGTCCTATAATAATAGAAACCCCTAAGAAAAATGATGAAAATCAAAAGCTTCTTGGGACTAGCTAGGTACTATCGGTAGTTTGTCAAGGGATTCTCAAAGATCGCTAGTCCCATGACATTCCTCTTAAGGAAAGATGTAAAATTTGTGTGGCACCACAAGTGTTAAAAAAGCTTTGACAAATTAAAAGCTATGTTAATAGAAGCCCCTATCCTTACATAGCTAGAATTTAAGGTGTTTGTCATCTACAACGATGCCTCTCATAATTGTCTTAGGGGTATGTTGGTATAGGATGGCAAAGTGGTGGCTTATTCTTATAAATAATTGAAGCCACACAAAAGAAATTATCCTACTCATGATCTGGAGTTAGCAACTATTGCCATCGCCTTGAAAATATAGGCGCATTAATTATATGGCAAGAGATGCTATGTGTATACTGATCATAAGAGTCTAAAATACTTGCCTACCTAGAAAGTGTTCAATATAAGCCATTATAAATGGATGGAGTTAATTAAGGATTGTGATTACTTAATTAATTATTGTCCTGATAAGGTGAATGTGATAGCAGAAGCCAAAAACTCTTATGCACCCATAAAGTAATGAATACACAGTTGTAATGCCAATAAGATAGGGCCTTGCTAGCTAAATTACAAGTAAAACTTGAGTTGATTCAATAAGTGTATGTAGCCCAGCAAGATAATGATAAACTCAAGTGTATAATGAGTTTGATAAAAAAAAGGGGAACCTTATTAAGCATGAGATCAAAGTAGATAAATGATTGTATTATCATGATTGATTATGTGTACCTGATAGAGAAGACATTAAGAGATAGATCCTATAGGAAGCTCATAATTCCTTCTATGCCATAAATCTTAAAAGCATAAAGATATACCATGACTTGAAGATTTATTACTTATCACCAAGGATGAAAAGGGATATGGCTATGTATGTCACCAGATGCCTTACCTATCAGCAAGTAAAAGTTAAACACTAGGTTCCTTCTAGGTTGCTCTATCCCATAGCAATACCAGAATTGAAATAAGAAAGAGTTATAATGGATTTTGTAGTCAAACTACCCATGACAAGGAGTAATTGTGACGTAATATGGGTGATTATGATAGGTTGAGTAAAACAACACACTTTAACTCGATAAGGATGGATTACTCATTAGAAAAGTTTGTGTAGCTACACATTGATGACATTGTCCGGTTACATGGGTACCAAAATCCATCATTTAAGATTAAGACCCAAGGTTCACATCAAGATTCTAAAAGAAATTACATAAAACCTTGGGCAGTCCACTCAATTTTAGTATAGCATTCCACCCATAAATAGATGGGCTAATTAGAACAAGTGATCTTGGTATTCGAAGATCTGTAGAGAAATTAGGCCATTGAGTTTAAGGGAAATTAGGACTATAATAGTAGCAATCAAATGAGTCTAGGAATGGCACCATATGAAGCTCTATATGGAAGAAAATGCAGGACCACAATATGCATGACTGAGTTGAGTGAAAATAAGTAAATATGACTAGATTTTATTCAAGATGTGATATCCGTAGTTCGAGGCTCCATGAATAGTACTTTAAGGC
>CANXYI011835344.1:0-11902 GCA_948208565.1 Hura crepitans
TTCTTTCACCAAGTGACTTAGTGGAATTTTTAAGCTTTGAGGCCCACTATTTTTAGGTCTATCCAAGCACATCTCGGGTCAATCCTGGCCCATAAAATTTTTATTGCACAAATGCATTCCTTACTTCCTAAGATAAATTATTAGTTCTACTAAAATTTTTAAATTTCAACTTTTTCATCAGTTTAAAGCCCCTTAAAGTTTTATGACCAGTGCCACTACCTTGGTCTATGTGCAAGTGATTCGGCAACCTAGGCATACTTCTCAAACCCTGTGGCACTGTTCATAGAGCCTAAAAACATGGGTGTTACATGTCCTTTATCCAAATTTCATCCATGTTCAGTTCCTTTTATTCATACATTTTCTTAAGGTCAAATTCTTATCAATTGAAGGCTATTTACTTAAATAAATGACCTTTTCACCTTAAAACTCTTTATGGTATGTTTTGACCATATCAAACCTTATAACATAATTATTCTTTTCATGACATTTAACCACGCTTTCATTCATTATTCATATCCATATACTACATTCATTGATTTACCATTTAATTATACACTTAATTGACATTTATTCTTACATTTGCCATATGTACATTATTCGGCCATCCTAAATTCAATAGCATACACATTCATTTAAGGCCATTCTATTACATATTCTTCATTTCCATGCATATATACGTCAAATGGCTTAATCATACCATCAAATACATAACAATTTCATATTCCATACAAGGTTTTCATACATATTTTCATACTAATGCTTCATATATATGTTTAAATCATATTCACTTACCTCAATTGTGTAATTCACCACTAAAGAACACCACTTTTACACTTGTTTTCCTTTATCCTTCTCTTTTCCTACACATAATATACCTAATTCCTCAAAAATCCAATCTAACTCTAAATTGAATTCTATTTACATATATATCCTTAAAATCATTCCTAGTTCTTATAACAAAAAAAAAAGAGATTTTTATACTTTCAAAGGTTGGTGACATTATTTACCAAGGTTAAAATTCTTCCTTCTTAAAGCTTTCCTTCATGTTTTTCCAGTTTTAGTGATCAATTTAAGTGGTGGAGGCATTAATAGATGGATTAGACATAAGATTTGGTGGGTATTTTAGGTGTTTTAAGAAATTAAAAGCCAAGGGAAGCTTTCCCTTTAATGGCATCTGCTAAAGATGGCAAGGGAGGAAGAAAAAGCTTTATTGTACATATGGGCTTGGCTCAATGTGCTAGCCAAATATTTAAGTGGCCCGTGGGCCCTATGTGCTTATTTCCCAATTTTTATGCCTAATTTTACTTGATTTTATGTCAAACTTTAAAAATTAATTCCAATTGTTATAGACCTCTAAAAATTATTATTCTTATGCCATAATTCCTCATTAAATGCCCTTTAGAGGCTTATAAATTTTTAGATCAAATTTCAGAATCTTTTAGGGTCACTATTCATTCATGAAATCTAAAAATTTTGAATAAATAGCTAATGACCTCTAAATATTAAAATTCTTTCTCTAATAGACTAATTGGAATTTTTGACCTTTACGGTATGCTATTTTCAGGTCCATTCGGGCACATCTTAGACCAATCTCGACACATCCCTATTTTTATCACTATTCACTTATTTACTGCTTATTATGATTTATTGGTTCTACTAAATCTTTTAATTATTTTATTTCATCATTTTTTGGCTCATCAAAGTTTTATGAGCAATACTCGCCCTTTATAGCCATTGTACAATGGCCCACACCTCTAAAAATACTATTCATGGCTCGAAAAGTACTATTCATGAAACGGTGTTCCACGAGCATTACACAGTGGTAACCCATATAAATAATCAAGATATATAAATATAAAACATATTATAATAGAATACAATATGTTTATGTGCGATGGCCCAAATTGAGCTAATGGTAGCCACACCTATATAAAAATAATACCAAATATCTAGCAACTACTAACTCCCTAGTTGACCAATCAACCTATTTAGTAGGTTGTCTAACACATATAGGCTTTTGATGCTTTACTTTATATGATTTTACTTTACAAGATTTTTATGCATAACACAATCATATTTATATCTTTCTTTACCTCATTGATACCAATATGATTTATAAATGTTTCTCATTTAAAGACTTATGTTCCATAATCATAATTAACATCACAATTATTCATATAGTGTAACTTATATTTCACTAAATCTCATATGCAACCTATACATGTACACACCAAAAATGCATACACTCAACACATATTCAATGTAGCACATTTCTAACATAATGTATTCCTTTCCATCATACATTATTCTAACATGATTAATTATCCAAATGTAGCTCAATTATACACATTTTACCCATATTATCTAAAATTACCATTTTAGCCTTTTTACACATAACATTTGGTCTAGTGTACATTACTTCTATACACTTATTTTATCATCATTTTCCATTGTTTTCAATTATTTAGCATATATTAAACCTTATTATACCATAAAATGTATTTTAAGGCCATTTAAACTACTAAACTAACAACTTCCATAATGATATGCAAACTTGATAATGCACAAATATGGGAAGTGTACATATATTTTACTAAATAAACTTACAAAGCAATTTCTTGATATCTCAAATTGCACTTTAAAGCTTCTATTTTCCCTTAGCTTGACTCTCTTTATCTTTTTCTAAGTTCCATAATAGGAAATAAGTTAGAAAAATACATGGAAAATATACATGAATCAAAATCCGTAAACAACACATGTAATATAATTTTGAGCACTCGTAATATCTTAAAAAAATATTATAGTGACAAAAATATTCATACCTTGCTTTTGGGTTTTCAAAACCCTAACTTTGAAATCTCCACTTTTTCTAGAAGAACTCCCTATTCTCATTAAATAAATACCAAAATAAGAATCTAGACGTGATAAGGATTGATTTGAGTATAATATTCGAGGGTTTCTCATGCGTTTTCAGGTTGTTTGATGAAAAAATTAGGCAAGGCTTTCTCTTTTGCATGGCATCAGCTACACTATAGGAGGAAGAAGATGAAATGGTTATCTAGTGTGTTACACTCACATGAGATCACATATTATATTAAACACATGGACGACCACGATTTAATCACTTAATGATCCAATGGTCAATTCTTTTCTAATTATATTTTAATATTTAAAAATTTATTCTTAAACCTTATGATCATCAAAATTACTTCTTAAGACATGAAAAACTCCAAAATTTCACAATTAAAGGACTCCTTAACATTTGTGCTAAAAAACCAAAGGATGCATGCTTAACTTTTCAATCACGTAACAAGAAATTCAAAAGAAATACTTATTAATGTTAAAAAATTATGATTTCTTCACTAATAGACTTATTAGAATTTTTGGCTTTTAGCTTATGCTATTTTTGGGTCAGTTCAAGTATATCCTGATTTTTTTATATCATAGCACAAACTAAGGTTACTATCCACTAGATATTAAAGTGAAAGAAATTTCTAGTTCAGTGGTTACTTCTGATTCTTTTGTTCTATGCCTTATTTTGCCATTTAAAGTTTCTTGACTAGTACCCCATTTTAAGTCTCTTTATTGAGGCCCATTGCTTGAGAACCCTAATCATAACCTGAGAAGTACTATTCATAAAGCTAGGTTTTATAGACATTACATTTCTTCCACTCTTAAGAAATTTCATCCTTGAAATTTACCTGGTTCAAAAAGTTATAGATATTACTCCTTCATTTGCTCACTTTCCCATGTTTCTTCTTGTTAGTTATGATATCTCTATAGCACCTTCACTAATAGCACTACTTTGTTATGTAATTTTTTCATTTCACATGCTAAAATCAGAATTGGCTTTTCATCATATGAGAGATCTGGCTATACTTCTACTTCTTCTACTACTATTACATAGGAAGGATCTGACCTGTGTCACCTTAGCATGGAAACATAAAAAAACATCATAAATCTAGTGGCAATGCTAATCAATATACCATTTGTTACACCCAAAAAATCATCATTTTGAGAAAAGTGCTCCCGAGGTTGATATATTGTCATCCAGAACACTATAGGGTCACATAGTAGCAAAAAGGGGTATTGGTCAACCAAACTTTAATCGGCCTAAAAATGATGAAAAAGAGTGAATTAAAAATTTTAACGAAACCCATAAATCATTTCGGGTTGAGAACTATTGAATAGTGACATTAGTTGAGGTTTTACAAGGACAACTCCAGGAAGTGCCTAGATGGACTCAAAAATATCATACTCTGAAGCTCAAAAATTCCAGTGAGTCTGTTGGAGAAGGAATTTTAATATTCTGAGGTCATTTGATAATTATTTGGAAGTTTTGAATTACGCGAGTGAATAGTAACCTTAAATCTTGAAGGAATTTTCACTTGAAATTTGTGGGGCCCTTAATGGGCATAATCAAGATTTTTTGGCAATAGAATCAAAATTTTTTAAGGCCTAGAGAAATTATTTTGAATTTCTAAAGTTTAAAAGAAAATCGGGTTAAAACAGGCTGTTGGATCGACATATAGTGCGATCCAGGCTATCCATATATCTAATATAAATGGGCTTGCAAATATAGGAGTGCCACATGTGCCAAAAGCCATCATCTCTATCAAAATCTCCATGGAAGCTAATGCCTTTTTTCTCTCCTTCCTCCCTCATTTTTCTTCATTTCTCTCTTATTCCACCACTAAATCCCATAATCCTTATATAGATCTTGACCTCCACGACACCCAAAAGCTAATCCAACTAATCAAAATAGAAAAGCATGCCTAGAAAGTGAGATATGACCACTTGATGAATAGTGCTCTTTTAGTGAGTAAGTTGATTTTTCTTAGGTTTTTATTTTTCATCTATGGTATTTGGCATGGTGATGTTATGGGTGAGGAGAGATTTTAGTTTAGAGTCCTGTGGAATTTTGCAGGAATTTTCAAAGGCAAACCCTTATTATGCCATTTTATGAAATGGTGCAAAATGGTAAAGGAAGATAGAATTAATGGTTTTAGAATGGCTTCGACACAACTAGGAGCCCACTATAAGTGAATTTAACTAAAACTTTTATTATATTTTAGGGAAGTTTGGAAATCAAGGCATGTGTGTGTGTATGAAAGTTGTATTAGTGTATATGTGTATAGAAATTTGGAAGTTTTATACATGCTAGGATGGGTAACTGGAGTAGACAAGATGATGTAGATGCATTTTAGATGTGAAAAGTATTTAGACGCTTGTGATGTATGCATAACCAAATGCATGACATGTATGTCTTGGCATGTGCATGCGTGTATGGCATGAATACATGTAATATCAGGATGGTAATGTGAGGAATGACATGGAAGTGATATGGAATATAGGAATAAGTGCATGGTTATGGGCCAAAATGTGATAAGGTATATTATAGGGATAGTGGAATGTGATATTGACATGTAAAGGTGTGGTATAAAATAAGTATAGTGTATAATGCTAGGAGTAAGTTTAAGATTTTGGTTGATATATATTACTTAAGAATTTATGTTAGAAATGAGGTTTAGGTATGATGATATGGAAGTAATGTTTGATGGTGTGGAATACCCTAAGGTGGTATGAGGTAAAGAAAGAATGGAAAATGACTAAATGAATACTAAAAGAAATTACAAAATGAATAGTAAAAGAAATTACCAAGTGAATAGTAACATTCACGTAATAGGACTCGTAACTATCTAGTAAAAATATAAGTGACCCGTAACTATTCGATAACAATAATCAGATGAAATGGGCTTACAACTATGTCCTACCAACATGGAAATAATCTAAATAGATGACTAGTAAAGGATAAAGATAATAAGTTGATTAAATTTAAAAATAATGTTGGAAATAGAGCTACACATTCAAAGGTGTTGAAGAATAAAACCATATGACCAGATAAAATACTGTCAATGCATAAATTATAAAAAGACAAAAATAAATAAATAAACAAATGATAATTTTATGGAATTTAGGTATAAAGGTGAAAGTATAATTGATAAGGCATTAAATATAATATAATTGTCATACGAAGTAATATGATAATACACTGAGATTGACATCGAGTATTACCAATAATAAGTACTATCAAGATCCTAAGAGTAAAAAGGTAAAATAGTGGATATGGGGAAATAAGTTGTCATTTTATAGTAAAGGAAAAGAGATAGCATGGAACAAGAGGATAACACATTCTGAGACAAATGATAGTAAAACAAAATATGTACACTTTTACATAAAAAGGGAACATAAACAAAATACAAAAACAATATAAAAGAGAAATGAATGATGTTCACAAAGAGAATGAAACATGAGTTGGGAATATGGGAGACTAGTGAAATTGGAATAATGCTGAGGGAATAATCTAAATTATGAACTAGAAAATTGATAAAATAAGGATAATTTTCCCGTTATGGATATCTAAATAATAAAACTAATGAGCAATGGTTGTATAGATAAAATAGTATGGATATTGGCCACTAGTTGAGAATACATTAGATAAGTTAGCCAGTCAACTATGGATTAGCAGCTACTAGAGGCTGAGTCTGAATAGATTTTAGCCTATATATGTCAAGTGTAGCCGCTGAGTATTTGTTTGAGCCTGTACGTTCTAAGTATTAGGAGGTTTACAAACTGGTCCTTGCTACAGCTTAATGATTGTGGATATTGGGAGGTCCCATATGGCTAATCCCTACTATCCACCAGAGGTGTTAAGTATGATGAGATATATTGGGATATTAGGAGGTCCCAAGGGTTTGATCCCTACTATCCCCTTTGCAGATATTGGGAGGTCCTTAGAGTGATCCCTACTATCTGCCACTCTGATATTAGGAGGTTCTAAGGAAATGATCCCTACTATTGAATAGAGGGCTTGTACAGATGTGAGGTCCAAAATGTGGGCTATTGTATTGACTAATATTTGTCTTGTTCTTAGATTAGGTAGGTGCAGCTACCAAGGCACAATATGGGGGCCACTATATAACATAATTCTTGATATCTAGTGGTTAGGAGTTTTTGCCAAACTTTAGATGTTATAACTAGAATAACTGATGAACTTAAATGGATTTAATGACTTCAATGAAAGGATTGGCACCTTAGGCTAATAATTGGGATAACCTGTGAATAAAATCAATCAGAATAAAAGATAAGCTAGAAGATGATACCCAATAAACACATGAATTTTGGGATAAATCCTAAAAAATTTAAATGACTTATGTAAAATAAGATAGGTAATAGAAGCATATAGAGATGGATAGGTCATAAAATGGTGAGACCCTCACACATAACCCTTAAATAGGCAACATAACAAAAATAAGACATTACATATATTAAGTATCCAATAGGTAAGGATGATAATAATGTGGCTGACTCAATAATGATGAAATAAGCTAGTAAATCACCTAAACCAGATAACAAAAGATTGCAAACAAATATTTGATGAAAGTATACACATAAAGTCTCAAGTATGATATGAAAATAGAAATACAGCGAATGGCATGAATATGAGTTACTGGTTAATAAAATGTAATAAGGTCAAACAAGGAAATTATAAGTATTTTAAGGATTCATCTAGTTAGTATCTGAAAGTAACCTAGATAAGGAGAGTATAAGAAAAGGGTAGGGAAGGTCTCCAGGTACTGGCCTGATAATTAATTAATCTATTATTAAATGCTTGGTTATGTTTCTAAGTGGGTTTATGATACAATGCATGTTTGGTTAAATTCACCACTGAGTGTATACTCAGCGTATCGGTTGCCTGATGCATAGGTAATAGGTTTGATTGGCATTATAATGGTAACTAGAAGTGTAGTCAAAAATTGTCCAAGTAAGAATGATGTTTTTTTTTCTAATTGATATACTTTAGTGGATTAAGGCACTCATGCCTATTACTGTCGGTTGTTGGGCAATATTATGCTTAGATAGTTAATGTGTGGAAATATAATAGGATAGAAAGAGTTTATAGCTACAGTCAATAGCTTGGTATGATATCTAGATGTAATACCAAGCATATGAATGTCATATGCCTGGGAAGGGTATCACAGTTCATTAATTTCATTAAATAAAATTTTCACACTAAATAGGATAAACATTAGTAGAAGTTAAACGAAAGTAGCCTAAGGAAATTCAAGGATGGGTGAACTCTTCGAAGTAACATCCTTTGTTTATTTTCTTACAAAATAGGGAGGAGGTGTTACATTTAATGGTATTAAAGTAGGTTTAGGTAGTAACGTATGAGTGCCTTAGGAATTTTAGGATGTTCGAACAGTTACTACACTACTAGAAAATGAAAAATACGGGTAAATAGCTAGTGAAATGAGCATGTGATTTTCTCTATAAAATGAACCAGTTGGCAAAAGTAAATATATTATGACTTAGTATAACCCTTCTCCTCTTAAGTTGAGGTAGTTAGTGTTGTTAATGAACACATGTGGAAATCAATAATATTTTGATGAAAAGTAACAAGCTTAGTAGCTGTTATTGATGGAATTATGGAAATATTCCAACAAAAAGATATGTGGAAGCATTTGAAGGGAGAAGGGGAAGTAACCTTGCATATTGAATGGTAACCATAAGATGATTATAAGGTGAATGAAACTTTCAATACAAAAGGAGAGACAAAGCCTAGTTTAGTATTATGAATAAGGAATAGATAAGAGCTAATGAGGAGTTAGTATACTCTTTCAGGAACTAGAGTATCATATAAGAGGCAAATAATACTACAAGAAAGATAATAAGAACTAAAAGAAAATTTAGAGGAACCTTAGGAGATAGAAAAAGAGTAGTGGTGGACCTAGGGTCTATCAATGAGGAGTGAATGATTGGTGTGTTATACATAGTGAGATTGAATGTCTCTATCAAGTTATAATGGGTAATAGATTAAGCCATAAATAAGGCAGTCTAGTTGTCTATATCCCGATGTGAGCTGAAGAAGATGTCATTAACCTTTAAAGGGTAAGAAAAGTGATCAGGGCAAAGGCATGGGATACCAATATTAAGGAATAAGAGAATATGAGAGCTAAATAGGAAAATGGGATTAGCAAAAATAGAACTAAAATAGAAATAAGATGCAAACATTTATCAAGGCTGAGTTAGAGGATCATCATAAGAGAGCAGCAATAAAACTGAGGATAGGAAATGTCTATCAAGGCCCCTGAGGATGAGGGCTATTATTCTTCCTTGATGTATTTATTACTTGGCCTGGGTATTGTATTATATAGCTTAAGTTGCATCTTGACATTTTGCATAATTGTATTATGCATGACATTTTTTTCATAATGAAAAATTTATGCATGTGTTATATAACATGAGCATGGCATGTTAATAGCCTTGATATAAAAGGGACTTAACAGAGCTAAGGGAAAAGAGAGAGAAATGATGTGGTGGTAATAGAAAGGGAATGATAAGGAACAATAAGTAGAATGAGAATTTAGACTAGTGTTGGTATAAATAGGTGAGTATAGAAAGAATTAGAAATGTTGAGGTAAAAACCTTATGAGGAGATAGCAAGAATGTAATAATTAAAGGTATATTGATAGTTCATAGTGAACATAGCAAAGCAGCTTAACACTTTGAACGCAAGAGAGGAAGTGGACAAGATAGTTAGTGAATATGAAAACATTCATAAAAAGGGCAACATACTAGAACTATTAGACATATGAAAGGAACTTGTGATAAAGATGTCCTTAAATGTTTTAAGGTATGAAAGTGTGGCTAAATAGCTAGTTAAAAGATAGGACGAGGGAAGAGCAATATGGCATTTAGCTAAGATGATTAAGGAATGCATTCTAGGTAAAGTATAGTAAGGTGAACCAGGGGTAATGTTGATAAATAGGGAAAAAGAAGGCATAGTCTAGCACTTAAGAATCTTAGAGGGAAACTCAAATGAGAAGAAAAAAAATTTAAATGAGGATATTGCCTTGCAATGCCAAAATTTGTATTAAAGATTAGTACCCAATAATGAGATAGTGCAAACAATTATGAATGAGATAAAAGGCAGTAGAGTCCAAAAGGGAAAAAATTGCCTTATGTGTTAGACAAAAGAAAGTAAAGAGATCAAGGTGGGTACAGCCTAGCATTGGAACAAAGGCTAATGCATGAGAACACTTCTGCAGTGTTTTTATCTACCAACTAAGAATAGAGCATTGGACCATGATATTATAGAAGTATACTATTTAGTATTATTCAATAATAAATGATGACAAAATTTGATGTAATAATATTGGGGGAGCTCTACCTATACCTAAAAGTAAAGAAGAGATATGGGTCCATAAAAAGGGAATATGCCTGTTGAAGAATGGAAGAGCTATGAGGAAATAAAAGTTTTATAAATTTAGGTGCCTAGGGAAATGAATAAAGAATAAAGGTGCACCTATAAGAGGCTATAGATAGCTAGATACAAAGGTCTAAAGCTACTAGATGGAAAAAGAGATAGGAATATAAAGATGGAATGTTAAGGTAACTAATTGTATAACTACAAAAAATTTTCAGGACGAAATTTTTTAAGAGGGGAAGAATTATAATGCCTGAAAAATCATCATTTTGTGAAAAGTGCTCCCGAGGTTGATACAGTGTCATCTAGGACACTGAAGGATCACTTAGTAGCAAAAAGGGGTACTAGTCAACCAAACTTTGACCGGCTAAAAAATGATGAAAAAGAGTGAATTAAAAATTTTAATAGAACCAATAAATCATTTTGGGCTAAGAAATAATAAATAGTGATTTTAGTTGAGGTTATTTTGGGACAACTTTGGGAAGTGCCTAGATGGATCTGAAAATATCATACCCTAAAGTTCAAAAATTCCAATGAGTCTATTAGAGAAGGAATTTTAATATTTCCAGGTCGTTTGATAATTATTTGGAATTTTTAAATTATATGAGTGAATAGTAACCCTAGCTCCCGAATAAATTCTGACTTGAAATTTTGTGGGGCCTTTAATGGGCATAAGAGAGAATTTTTGGCATAGGAATCATGATTTTTGGAGGTCTAAAGAAATTATTTTGGATTTTTGAAGTTTAAAAGAAAATCTAGTTAAAACAAGTCATTGGATCAACACGTGGCACGATCTGGGCTATCCACCTATCTAATATGAATGGGCTTGAACATGTGGGAGTGCCATATATGCCAAAAGCCATCTGTCTCATGTGACCCTTTTGTGATCCCTAAGAATGATCAAACCAAAGTAGCTTAAGCCAAAACTAAAGCCTCACTCCTCGAGTCTCAAAAGATGAGAAGGAAGCTAAAGGAATCTATGGCTACCCCTTTTTTATTACCTTAGAGGGTAGGAGTTAGGCACCACAAGGTAGGAGTTACCACCCGACAGAGTCAGGAAATAGAAATACCTTGTAGGGCCAAAACTAGAGCAGTTCGAAACCCTACTCTTATTTATACCTCAACTTAATATGGAACTTCGATTTGAATTTATGATGCTACTCCTTTTCTCAAGCAATTTTTTTGCAATTAAAGTAAATCATGCATTTACATAGAAGAAGTTACAAAATATATTTACAAAAAAGTAAATAGGGGCTTAGAATCACAATAACATACATGAAATCGGGCCATTAATTATTTCGAGAAATTTGGTTCTCTCATGCCAATTTTAGCAAAATGAATTTTATTGTGGTGACTTTTTATTAAAATCGGATGATGGGTTTTGAGAACTTTGGTTCTCAAAGGTTAATTTGGAAAAATGAATTTTATTGTGGTGACTTTTTATTTGGAAAAGTGACTTTGAGAACTTTAATTCTCAAGTGTCAATTAAAGAAATGAATTTTATTATGGTGACTTTTATTTGGAAGAATGACTTTGAGAACTTTGGTTCTCAAGAGTCAAATTGGAAAAATGAATTTTATTATGATGACTTTTATTTGGAAAAATGGCTTTGAGAACTTTGGTTCTCAAATA
>CANXYI011835356.1:0-20139 GCA_948208565.1 Hura crepitans
TAGTTTATCTTCCCCTCGGCCATTCCCTGCATAGGGGATAAATATAATTAGAGAGATACATCTAATAGCCTCGAATGGGCATCATTTTATTGTGGTAGCCATTGATTATTTTGAGAACTTTAGTTCCTGCATGTAATTATTATTTTTTTAGAAAATAAGCTTTATTATTGTAACTTTTATTAAGAAAAATCAAAACCCATTTTATTAACAAAACACCAATTAATTAGGTACAAAATGATTTTGGTTATTTTTACAATGTGTAAAAAATATTTTCTACCTATTACAACATCAACGAAATGTAGAGAGAAGTAACTGGAATGAAAATAAATTACATGGCAATTACCTAAAATACATTCTAACCAAATAAAAATACATTTGAAATGTCCTAAAATACAATATAAATAAATAAAATAAGGAATAATAAAGAGAAAAAGTACAAGAAAATAAAGAGCAAAAATAAAAAAAAACAACAGTATGAAAGAAATAAAAATAAAGGGATGGTAAAAGGCTACTTCATGGGGGGTTTAAGGAAATTGCAAAAAGAAAGGATAATCAGCTCCCAATAAATCAAACAACTTTTATCACAATGAAATTAAAATGTTAGTATGTGAAGTAAAATAAATAGATGAACAAAAATAAAATGAAGTAGATAGTCAAATAAATACAACAATAAATATTGTACAAATAAGTTATCACATCTAATTGGCAAATGGATAAAAGAGAAAGAAAAATAAAAGAAGTAAAAAAAGGTCGGTCGACCCACCATGTATATTTGCCTTTAGAAAAGATCTCAACAAGATTGGAAAATTGTGTAGAAAATCTTTAGAAATTATGAAAACAGGTTTGAAAAGTGTATTTTAAGTTTTTATTGCACGTATCTCAAGAAAATGACCTCCTTTTTTAGAAATCCACTTTCAAAATTTATACACAATTCTCGAGGTAGAAAATGACCATTTTAGAGGTGAAAACGGCCGTTTGGGGGGTAAAACAGCCATTTTCCCCTCTGTATCGATCATTTTGGGGAAAACAGTGGTTTTATCAAATTTTTTTTTAATTTTATTACTATTATTAATGCATACTATAGACATTGGGTTTCAGAGGCTCCTAGGTTTGATTTGCCTAATGATGATAAAAAAAAAAGGACAAAAATCCTAAAAATTTGATTTTTATATCTGAACCGAAGATCTTAAAGTTTTCTTTAGAAAATTTTCCTTTTTTCTCTTTGCCTCTTAAAAAAAAGCCCGAAAATGGCCATTCTGGATTAGAAAATGACCGTTTGGACCACTGAGCTTAGAACGAGTGTTCTCGCTCCCGGGACGCCTATTTGGGCCTAAAACGGCCCAAATGGCTATTTTAACTCTAAAACAACCGTTTGGGCCGCTGAGCCTAGAATGGGCATTCCTGCATGCGGAACACTCATTTGGGCCCAGAACAGCCAAAATGACCGTTTTATCCCTAAAAACAACTGTTGAGCCCAAAATGGGCATTTTAGGCATGAAAATGCCTGTTTTCTCCGGCCCAAAACAACCATTTATATCATGAAAATGCCCATTTTGTGCCTCGGGGTTCATGTATAAAACCCAATTGGGTCATTTTGAGGAGAGGTTAGTCAATCTTTAGAGAGAAAAAAATATTTTAGAGAGAGAAATACATAGAAAACACAAAAAAAAATATTATTTTCACACCATATTTTGGGTTTTTTTAAGGTTCAAGCATTAAATTCAATTCGATATGAGATCTTTCTGAAGGCAAATATACCGGTGTGTTGATCAATCCATTTTTCATCTATTTTTTAGTCCTTTCCTTTTCTATTTTATCCATCTACAAGTTAGATGTGGTAAATTAATTTATACATGTTTATGCATTTGTGAGATTGCTTACTTTTCCTTTATTTTCTGTTTGTCTTTGTGTTTTTTATTCGCATCAAAAATATTATTTTTTAGTTGTTTAGGCTGATTTTATCTTTCCTTTGGCATTATCCATCTACTAGTTAAATGTGGTAATTTATTCGGGCCAAAATTGTTATTTTTGTGACTGTCTATTTTATTTAATTTCTATTCATCTTTTTATTTTTGATTCACATCAAAATTATTATTTCTTGCTATTTGTGTTGATTTTATTTTTATTTTGACATTATCCATCTATTAGTTAGATGCAGTAATTTATTTGTACAATATTTTATATTTTTGAGGTCCCTTATTTTTGTTTAATTTCTGTCCAATTTTCTATTCTTCGTTCGCATGCTAATATAGTATTTTTGTGATTGTCTTATGAGTTGTCTTGATTATTTAGGGCCAGTTGTCATTATTAAAGTCTATTATTTGTTAGATTGCATTTAGGCCTTCAAAAATGTATTTTTTTTTCGGTTAGGTTGTATTTTAGGTAATTGTCTTGTATTTTATTTTTCAGTCGAATTATTTCCCTATATATTCCGTGAATGTTGTAATAAATTAGGAAAATTATTTTTCGTGCGAATGAAAAAATAATTAAAATATTTTTATTCAATCAATTGGTGTTTTATTAATAAAATCGGGTTTGATTTTTCTTAATAAAGGTCACAATAAGATTATTTCCTAAAAATTGGCATATGAGAACCAAAGTTCTTAAATTAAATCCATTTCCCGATTTATGTATGACACCTCCCATTTCACTCTCAAAATATTCAACAAACACCAAATTAGGTAGAAAAATGGTTTTACACTTTAAAGAAAAATAATAAACAAAATCATATTTTTACTCAATAAATTGGTGTTTTTAACAAAATAAATTCTTATTCTTCTTGATAAAATTTACAACAATAAACATTCATTTTTCCAAATTGACCTTTGAGAACCAAAGTTCTCAAATCATTCTTCCAAACAAGTCATTACAATAAAATTCATTTTTCTAAATTGACTTTTGAGAACCAAAGTTCTCGAACCATTCTTCCAAATAAAAATTACTTCAATAAAATCCATTTTCAAAAATTGACATAAGAGAACCAAAGTTCTCAAAATAATTAAACGGCCCGATTTCATGTATGTTATTTTGATCCCAAAAGCCTATGTATCCTTCTATAAATATATTCTGTAACTTCTTCTATGTGAATGTATGATTTACTTTAATTGCAAATATCGCTTGAGAATAGGAGTAGCATCATAAATTCAAATCAAAGTTTCGTATTAATTTGAGGTATAAATAAGAGTAGGGTTTCGAACTGCTCTAGTTTTGGCCCTACAAGGTATTTCTATTTCCCGACCCCGTCAAGTGGTGACCCCTACCTTGTGGTGCCCAACTCGCGCCCCTCTAAGGTAATAAAAAAGGGGTAGCCCTAGATTCCTTTAGCTTCTTTCTCATCTTTTAAGACTCAAAGAGTAAGGCCTAAGTTGAGTCTTAAGCTGCTTTGGTTTGATCATTCTTAGGAAAGTTAAAAGCATCATGCGAAAACAATGGCGACTCCACTGGGGACCATGAGACCATGCTCCAAAAGTAACTCAACTTAATATAGAAACTTCATACTTTGAATTTATGATGTCATTCCATTTCAAAATTGCATTACATACTAGAGCCTTAGAATAAGTTAGGTAACCCTTTTTATACCCTAGTGTCACTTTGAAGCATGAACCCAATTTCACTCAAATTGGAAGATTGTCAAGAGTGGCATCAAATCCAAGCCTCATGCCTAAAAGGTATATGAAATGGTGAACTGATCGATCATATGCCCATGATGAGATAGACCTATTGTGGAGGGACTATGCTTGGATGACCATAACTGGCTCGACCAAACCATTAACCCATGTAATGACCAATAGCAACTTCCCTTAGGCATCTTGGTTAATGATGCATTGTATGTTATGTGGGCCAATATACATGAAATGTGACTTAATCATCTCGAAATGCTGTCGAACCCATTAGGCCTTTCTAACTGGAATGGGCTAGACCTTACATTTTAACTCGATTGAACATATCCAATGTATATGGGCTAAACTTTTGGTATGCACTTTTCTATGAGAGAAATAATGTTCGGCCAATTGTCATCCATTATTCGAACCTATTGGGATCCTCGATGTCCCATAGGTAAGCCCTTCTAGGAAAAGAATGAAACCTTGTGTGTGGGAAGAAATAAGGTTGGGAGGCTTTTGCTTGTGAATTATTGCTATGTGCATAGACATGCATAAGCATTTCATTTATACTCATTTTCATTTCATCATGTCTAAACCTTTGTCTTATAGCCACCATAGATCCTCAAACTACTTGGGTATGAGGGACAGACGGTTGGATAGTTAAATAAGAATTCACATCTACTATTCACAGCTTGATAGGAATGGTAAGGCATAACGAGAGTAGTTCTTCTGCACTGAATCTTGAGAATAGAATGGATCAGAAATTTGAAGAATTTGAAAGGAGAATGATGGATTTGGTTTCTAGAGCCATTGCTGGGATAACCCCCACTACTGAGGCACCACCACGTACTGAAAATGAAGCACTGACTCCTGCTAGAAAAACTATTAATGCATCTAGAGGAATCAGTGTTGGGGAACAAGCTACAGGAGTTGGGAGTAAAGACAAGAAAGTTGAGTACTATAACCCAGAATATGATTTTTGTGAGGATGTGCTTACCCCTCAAAAGTTTGAGGATTCTGCAATGAAGAAGTTAGAAGAGAAGATGGAAGTAATGGCTAGGCTTATCTCCATGGGAAAAGGGATAGATCTTGAAGAATCATCCTTAGAATCTAAGAAAGTTTTACCTTCCAAGTTTAAAATGCTAGAGTTACCCAAGTTCGATAGGACTTCAGATCTTAGAGTTCACATCAAGCAGTATACCACATTTATGAGGGGCACAGAGCTTAATACCAAACAAAAAGTTGCATATTTTAGTTTGACCTTACGGGGAAGGGCTATTGATTGGTACTATGGGTTAGAAAGAAAAGTGAAGAAAGGTTAGGGCAAGATTACCGAAACTTTCATCAGTTTATATGATTGTAACACACACATAGAGGTCACCCTAAAAGATCTTGAACTGCTTAAATAGAAAGACAATGAGACTTTTGTTGAATACCTATCCATGTGGAGGTCCTAAGTGTTAGAGATGAGGAAAAAATTGAAAACATCATACCAAATTCGTCTGTTCATTAAGAATGTCAATCCGTATTTGAAAGATGGTATGAAGGCAAAAGGATTAAAGGATTGGGAATCTTTGAAGGATATAGCCATAGATATAGAAAAGGAGCATAATGAACAAAAGAAGAACTTAGGAGGATTTGGCAATAGGAAGAATTAGGGAGTTAAGAATGTGAATGGAGTCAATTTTAGGCAAGGATCTGGTTTTGGGCAAACTACTAAAGTATCCATTATTACAAGACATTACTTAAATTTAGGCAAGACATTATCCTAGTGTTTGAAGAGATTTCAAAATGAGGGGAAACTCCAACCCCTGCCTCCTAGACCAGCTAGAAGCGAGGGCCAATCTCATCACAGAGTTTATCTATATTGTCAATACCATCAACACACTGGCTGTGACACTGATAACTGTCACACCTTGAGTGATAAGATTTAGGATTTGATTAATTCAAGATAAATACCTGATCTAGAACAATGGTAAAAAAATTAGAGCACATACACAAGAGTCCCCCTTCCATTCAATATGGTCAATTCAGGTCTCCCAGAATGGTATTTTCTTCAAGATTTGTATAGGAATGATTATTTAGCTATGACAAGAATTATTGAGGTGAGTCAAAGTTCAGTATATATTATAGATATCTGGGCAATTGATAGTGATAGTGAGCCGAAAGACCAAGACTAAGATTTATGGGTAGATTATGATCCAGAACAAAAAAAATGAGTGGGGAAGCAGAAACTCAAGCAGTGACTCACAACGGACGAGTAGTGCTAGAGGTAGAAAGGGATCCAGTTCCTCCGATAGTGGAAAATGAGGAAGATGCAGTCACCAAAAAGTTGAAGAAAACACCCGCACAGATCTCAATTTGGGATCTGCTGCAACAATTAGCCTCCCATCGCTAAAAAGTAGTTAACACTTTATGCACAGTAACTATTTCTACTGTCATATCACCATCCGAACTAGTGGTCATGGTAAAAGGAGAGAAAGTGACAAAGGTCAATTTTTTTGATATAGATTTACCACTCGAGGAGCATCACCATAATCATCATCTATATATCAAAGCATAAGTGAATGGCAAACATACGGCCTATGTAATGGTGGATAACAGGTCGTCGATCAATGTATGTCCACTTAAGGCTGTAGCGGCTTATGGAATTGAGGATTTGATGATCTCCTAATCTAAGCTTACCATTATGGCTTATGACAACACGAAAAGGCAAGCATATGGGACTTTTAAGGTTAAAGTTAAAATGGGAGTGATCATAGATGATATAGAATTCACAGTGCTTGATATTTCTACAAATTTCTCCTTGCTTTTGGGAAGGCCATGGTTCCATAAGCTAGGGGGAGTTCCATCAATGCTACATCAAATGATTAAGATCCCTCATAATGGTGAGATTGTGACAATTAGAGCTGCAAGGAAGAATCATGTGTCAATGCTTAAAATAGCTAATCAAACTTTCAATGGCTTCCATATTGTCGAGATTTTTCGGAGGAAGAGGAAAACCCGAGGGTGGTAAACATGATAAAAAGGATGAACTATCTGCCTCGAGTTAAGTTGGGACACACTTTGGAAGGTCCTATCTCAGCCATTCAACTGCAAGGACAAAAGGATCAAAAGGGATTAAGATACATATTAAAGACGTCAGAATTGAAGAAGACACGAAAAGATATCCCCCTCTTAGAAGAAAGCTTTGTCCGAGCCAAGGGAAATGTCAGTTATTGTAGAGAATTCGAGTCGGCTATCATTGAAGGACAGGTTATGCTAGGATTTGAGATCTTCAGTGATGTACTTGATTAAGCGACTAAAGAGTTAAAAGTTGTTTTAGATTTCTAGGATGAAGAGATTATAATCAACCTAATTGAGATGGAAATTAGAGATGAAGAAGAGATCTTGACCGACGCCATGCTCCACGAGAAAGAGAAGAAGAAGGTGCAAGGAGAAGATCTGCCTGAATGTTCTTATGATAGTTTATATGTACTTGAACCTTTTGATGATAATGTGCCTATTTCTTTGGTTAATAATATGAACAATTTTGCTTATTTTTATGATGTCTCATCTAATTGCATCATGCATAATGGTAATCATAACTCATATGACATGTTTGATATTAATTCAATCAATACTACCTTATTTAATCTCTATACCGATGAGAATCCAAAAGAGATCCTAATTGCATCTGACGTGACTCATGAAAAGAGAAATAAATTTGAGAGAATGCTAAGGAGATATGAAAAAGTATTTGCCTGGACCTACAAAGATATGCCTAGGGTAGATTGGGAGATAGCCGAACATGCAATTTATACCTATCTAGAAGTGAAACCCATAAAGCAGAAACTATAAAGGATGAGACCAGAATGGGCAGAAAAGATAAAAGAAGAGGTATATAGGCAAGTTAAGGTAAAATTTTTGGAAAACGTTTAGTATCTGATGTGGTTAGCTAATGTAGTTCCTATTGCCAAGAAGGATGGAAAAGTCTAAATGTGCATAGACTACAAAGATCTACACAAAGCTTGCCCTCATAGGTTGATTAGTGACAGGAGTTTAAGATGTATTTAAGAACTCCCTTGATTAAATGAGGAAATGTGTTGTTGCATTAATGTCTAGTTATGATTATCATAGAATGCCAATATGATGTTGTTAGATAGGACTGCTTTAATAAGCATGATTGAGCATTTTATAAATTAGAGAAACATAACATTACACATCACAAACAAGAACAATATAAAAAGGGGAAAAGTTATTTTTTTTCTTTTAGTGATCCTTTATTTTCAAATTTTCTATCTCTTGTTGTTGCCCGTATCATTTCTCCTCAACCAGCGAGATCGATTGTCTTGAGCAAGGCTAGTTACCCATACCTTATATGTATCTTAAGTGTGGAGCTTGCAAACAATGCTATAAGCAATGTTTGACTTCAAAGGCAACTATTTCCACCAGTCACGATAGCCAAAAAGGAAAGTGATAGATATACCTCCTCCTTTAAAAGACAGTGGATGGGTCACAATCCTTTGGGTTTTGGCAAATTACCTCACATAGTGGTCAAGAATGTATAAAGTAACCTTGTTAAGGCTAACCAGAGGAACACAACATGACAGACCACTTCGCCTCATATACTATAAGTGAATCTAGGGACTTCTAAAACTTATGGTATCATCTATTAGTGAGCTTAACCAGGAGGCCCACTCTTTAATGTTTGTTAAACGATGCGTAACTGCTCGAGATAGCAAATGCCTCAAGCTATAAAATCCAAGGACACGAGATAGAGGATTAGCCAACAGATGAAGTTTCTCTTGCAACCAAACATAAAGAAGGGTCAAGTGGAGAATACAGCAAAAACCTCTTCCCCAAAGGTAGTCTATTCTAAAAAAAACAATACACAAACAAACCTGAAGCAGTAGAGGGCTTCCTCAAAAAAACTCAGCTTCTTTAGATTTTACGGTATCTAAACTTAGGATCATTTTAGCCAAGATTAGAGGAAAAAGATTCAGCCCCTTCTTTAAATCCCAGAGCACATTGAATAATTGATAATCCCCCGTATGGTCTTCAGCTGAAATCATTAGATACTTAGAGAAGAATATGAATATATATGCACCAACTCGAAGAGATGGAATATCAGTGTAACTTTCAGTATAATCCAGTAGTGTATCTAGAGAGATTGGCACTCTTTGTGAAACCCACCGGGTTGCCAAAGATTGCAAGACATTTAGTATGTCGATGACCTCATATGGATAACAGGGAACACAGGTTGGACAGCAAGGCAGAGTATCAGGCGAATAAGATAAGCCCAAAATCGCAGTAAATTCCTCAGACAAGGGGCATATTTCTTGATAAGAAAATAAAAAAACATGAAAATATGGATCCCAAAATTGAGTCACAACTTTGAGAAAAGTTAGGTTAAGTCAAACTCTTCGAAGGAATTTCAGTCTATTAAAGGGGCCAAGATGGGAACTGACCATGTTAAAGGGAGATCAAGAATTCTATAGAGCCTTTTAAGGAATTCGTGACTCATTTCCATGAGAGAGAAGAGAAAACCCAAGTAGTATGAAAATCTATACATGCATTAGGGTATTTATAAGTTCAAAGGGGGCATCATAGCTGAAAATGGGCATTTTAGTTAGAAAATAGGCATTTTTTGATTGAAAATGACCATTTTGAGCCAACAAAAATAGGCGTTTTGGGTTAACCAAAAATGGCTATTTTTGTGGTCTCAAAATAGCCATTTTCATTCGAGAAAATAGCCATTTTCAAGGCCCAAAACACCCATTTTCATGAGGTAGAATGACCATTTTTGCACCACTATATAAACTATATCTTTTTTGTCATTTTCTTACCTTCTCATACACCTTGCACTTGAACATCATGTATATATACATATACATACACTATGCCACCATGCTAACAGAGCTATCTATGCCGTCAACCCATGCTAGAGCATGTGGTAGTGTTGAATTGGCTTGTCAATGAAGAAATAGATCAGTACAGATGATTAGCCACTTTCACTCAAGTAGAGAGCCAATATCTATATGCCCAGACTCTATAGGACCTCGATATTCTAAACTAAGTTGACCAGCTACTCGCTCAGATAGGATGGTGAGAGTTCTACTTGCTACGATGTGCCACCTACCTGACTACAACATTAGAGTTTCTCAGTACCATCCAGTTCAAGCGAGCCAGCCTAAATGATGTCACCGCCATTCATTTTGCTATGCTGGGAAATATATACAACATTTCTTTCCTATAATTCTTAGAATTGTTGCAGTTGCTGATAGACGGGGACACAGAGATCCCTAAGAGCCTGGACAAGTAGTGGTAATTGATTAGTTGGCTGGGCACCACTTGCAATGCCAGTTGGACTAAGGCATCTGCCATACAAGACTCGGTGTATAGGTATTTACATTGAGTGTCATCTCTCAGCTACCTCGATTGAGTCGATAGCTTCAGTTAGCTAAACTAGACCAAGTTATACGGCCTTTAGGCTATGGAGCATGGCATTTGGTTTAACCCTACCTAGACCATCTTAGAGCACCTGCACCGGGCAAACTAATCCTCAAGTAAGGGAATCATTATAAGAGGGGTTTTTACTACTTTGTTCCTTAGGCTGGGCATACCGGAGCATCTTTTAGGCCATTCTCTCTAACAGTAGTTGCTGGTTGATCAGGCCACCTACATCACTATTGGAATTATGAGACTTGACTCCTGAGCACCTGCCAACTATAAATTTCTTACAGAGGCTAAATTGAGCTAGCAGGCAGGCAACCCGATGACCGAGGATGACCAGTTTATGCTTGAGCTAGAGGAGCTTTCTAGGGCTAACTTGACTCCTGAGAGGCCTACTCAGAGACAACGGACTAATAAGGCAGGTCCATCCTCTTCAGCATTGCCACCTTAGCTATCTATCGAGTTGCTCTTCTAAGGTTTATAGACTTGGATGCCACAGTAGTTTTAGCGTAATCAAGTAAAGCTATACATGAGGATTGAAGAGTTTGATCGATGAACTAAATAGAGATTAGAGGCTATAAAAGCAAAGATCCGGATGCTGAAAGACCAGAGACAGCCTCCTTCAACTCCTTAGCTTTCACTTTACCTTTACTTTACTTTATTTTACTTTGTTGCATTTATCTATTCATAATAATTTAGGACACAAAATTTGTATCCAAAAATGCTCATTTATAAAACTGATATATATTATGCTCATTGCTTTTATCATCACATGGACAGAATAATAAAATAAATACCTGCTAGACTAGGACAATGAAAAATGATAAAAAATGATAGAACAAGAAATGATAAAAAAAGAGAAAAAAAGAGAGGGAAGAAGAGAAAGAAAATGAATGATAAGAAAATTAAAATGAAAAACAAAAAAAAAGGGAGATAAGAGAACCACACAAAAAAATAAGAAGAAAGAAAAAAAAAGAAGAAGAAAAGAGACGAAGTGAAAGAGAAATATGTATGCACTCACACATGTAGCATGCATCCCTATTGTAATTGGCCTCTGATGAACTAACATGTTTTACCTCATGTTTTCCACATAGGGGGCAACCTAAATTTTCAAGAGAACTCAGGTGCAGCATTCTAGCACTACCTAAGCCAACTCGTCTTCAGGTGCAATGTCCTAGCATTAGTGAATTGACTCATCTTCGGATGCAATGTCTTAACACTACCCGAACTCAAGTGCAGTGTCCTAGCACTGCCTAAGCCAACTCATCTTCAGGTGTAATGTCTTAGCACTTCTTGAATCAATCAAATCAAATCAACTGCCAAGTGCAGCCTCCTAGCACTGCCCAACTTCTAAGGGGGAGAGAGAGAGGAGAGCTGAGAGGAAAGGTAGAGCAAAGTAGAAATGAGAGGAAAAGAAAGAAAAAAGAGCGAGAAAGAGGGAGAAAAAATAAAAAGGAGAGGAGAGAGAGAGAGGACAACCCAGACATGACCCTTTTGAGGGATTTTCAGGTGTGATATTCTAATTCCACCTGAACTAACTCAACCATAGGTGCAATGTCCTAGTGCTGTCCAGACTATGCTGACTCCAGTCTTGATGTATTTTATGGAGAGATTGCCCCCGAGGTACATATCCCTATCTTTACTAAACTTTAGGTCACCTCTCACACTCCGTAGTTGCCTCCCCAAAGTTAGGGGCAACTGTAGACACTGGGTTTCAAGGGCTCTTAGGTTCGGTTTTCCTAATGATGATTAAAAAGGAAAAAAATCCTAAAAATTGGATTTTTATGTCCGAACCAAAGATCTCAAAGTTTTCTTTAGAAAATTTTCCTTTTTTGTCTTTACACCTTAAAAAAAAACTCGAAAATGGCTGTTCTGGATTAGAAAATGACCATTTAGGCCGCTGAGCCTAGAATGGGCATTCCCGTGCGCAGGATGCTTATTTGGGCCCAAAATGGCCCAAATAGCCGTTTTGACTGTAAAATGGCCGTTTAGGCCGCTAAGCCCAAAATGGGCATTCCCACACACGGAACATCTGTTTGGGCCCAGAATGGCCAAAATGGCCGTTTTGACCCTAAAAGCAGTCGTTAAGCCTAAAACGGGCATTTTAGGCATGAAAATGCTCATTTTCTCCGGTCCAAAATGGCTATTTTGATAATGAAAATGCCTGTTTTGTGCCTTGGGGTTCGTGTATAAAACCCAATTGGGTCATCTTAAGGAGAGGTTAATTAATTTTTAGAAAGAGAAATACATAGAAAACACAGAAAAATATTATTTTCACACCACATTTTGGGTTTTTTTTCAAGATTCAAGCATTAAATTAAATCCGATTTGAGATCTTTCTAAAGGCAAATATACCGGTGTGTATACCGACCCATTTTTCATATATTTTTCAGTCCTTTCCTTTTCCATTTTATCCATCTATAAGTTAGATGTGGTAAATTAATTTGTACATATTTGTGCATGTGTGAGATTGCTTACTTTTCCTTTATTTTCTGTCTGTCTTTGTATTTTTGATTCGCATCAAAAATATTATTTTTGGTTATTTAGGATGATTTTATCTTTCCTTTGGTATTATCCATCTACTAGTTAGATGTGGTAATTTATTTGGGCTAACATTGGTATTTTTGTGATTGTCTATTTTATTTAATTTCTATTCATCTTTTTATTTTTGATTCGCATTAAAATTATTATTTCTTATTGGTTGTATTAATTTTATTTTTCTTTTGACATTATCCATCTACTAGTTAGATGCAGTAAATTATTTGTACAATATTTTATATTTTTAAGGTCCCTTATTTTTGTTTAATTTCTATTTGATTTTCTATTCTTTGTTCGCATGCTAATATAGTATTTCTGTGACTATCTTGTGAGTTGTCTTGATTATTTAGGGCTGGTTGTCATTATTACTATCTATTATTTATTAGATTGTATTTTAGGCCTTCCAAAATGTAATGTTTATTTTTTTATTTCAGTTAGATTGTATTTTAGGTAATTGCCTTGTATTTTATTTTTCGGTCGAATTATTTCCTTGTAAATTTTGTGAATGTTGTAATAAATTAAGAAAATTATTTTTCGTACGAATGAAAAAATAATTAAAATATTTCTATTTAATCAATTGGTGTTTTATTAATAAAATCGGGTTTGATTTTTCTTAATAAAAGTCACAACAAGATTATTTCTTAAAAATTGGTATGTGAGAACCAAAGTTCTGAAATTAAATCCATCTCCCGATTTATGTATGACACCTCCCATTTCACTCCCAAAATATTCAACAAACACTGAATTAGGTAGAAAAATGGTTTTACACATCAAAGAAAAATAATAAACAAAATCGTATTTTTACTCAATAAATTGGTATTTTTAACAAAATAAATTTTGATTCTTCTTGATAAAATTTACAACAATAAACATTCATTTTTCCAAATTGACCTTTGAGAACCAAAGTTGTCAAACCATTCTTCCAAATAAAAGTCATTACAATAAAATTCATTTTTCTAAATTGACCTTTGAGAACCAAAGTTCTCGAACCATTCTTCCAAATAAAAATTACTTCAATAAAATCCATTTCATAAAATTGACATGAGAGACCAAAGTTCTCGAAATAATTAAATGGCCCAATTTCATGTATGTTATTTTAATCTCGAGCACCTATTTATCTTTCTATAAATATATTTTGTAATTTCTTTTACGTGAATACGTGATTTACTTTAATTGCAAATATCGCTTGAGAAAAGGAGTAGCATTATAAATTCAAATCGAAGTTTGGTATTAATTTGAGGTATAAATAAGCGTAAGGTTTCGAACCGCTCTGGTTTTGGCCCTAAAAGGTATTTCTATTTCCTAACCCTCTTGGGTGGCAACTCCTACCTTGTGGTGCCTAACCACACCCCTCTAAGGTAATAAAAAAGGGGTGGCCCTAGATTCCTTTAGCTTCTTTCTTGTCTTCTAAGACTCAAGGAGTGAGGCCTAAGTTGAGTCTTAAGCTGCTTCGATTTGATCATTCTTAAGAAAGTTAAAAGGGTCACATGAGAACACATACCATAAGGGGCTTTACCCCCTGCAGCCCCCTTAGCATCAATGTTAGGTATCGGGCTTAACCCTATCAACTTGAGCCCTCAACCTACCATAGACTCCTATTTTTCTCACATTTTGAGTTGCACCGCGAGATTTTTCGAGTCAAGCAAAGACTTAAAGGAAAATTTTTTAAAGAGAACTTTGAAATCTTCTAAATGGACATTAATATCCCTATATATCAGGATTTTTTTCCTTTCATCATCCTTTGGCAAATCCGAACATGGCAGCCTCAGAAACCTAGTTTCTACACCTAGGCTCTAATACCATTAAATGCAAAATCATATACCCACACTGTAATACCCATGTTTTGAGGCTTTATAAATAGTGCCATTGTGTTTAGAAAGTGTGACTAGGGTGTCGGGTCACTTGCATGTAAACTGAGGTAGCATTATTGGTTGGGAAACTTCAAGGGGCTTCAAATTGATGAAAATGGCAAATTTTAAAAATTTAGCAGAACTAATAATTCATTTCGGACTGTAAGCTACCCATCTAGGTAATAAAAATTTTTCGGGCCAGGTATAAATCAGGATGTACTCGAACGGACCTAAAAATATCAAACCTTAAAGGTCAAAAATTCCATTGACTCCATTAGTGAAAGATTTTTTGAATTCTGAGGTCGTTTGCAAATTCTCGTAATTTTTGAGGTGGCACACAAATTGAGGCAATCTAAAAACTATCATATCAATGGAATTTGGGCATGAAATTTTATGAGCCACTAAATGAGGATTTTTAAAATAAACAGTGTAATTTTTTGAGGTCATTTGGAATTCTTCGAGATATCAGCAAAACTACGATTTTATCGAAATTGTGCTAGCCTAGTTCCCAAAGGAATTAGGTTGTGAAACTTTGTGTACCTTTAATTGAAGGCAATTAAGGATGTTAGAAATAAACATAATGATTTTTGGAGGTCCGAGTGACTGTATAAAAATTCCTGAAATTTTGCTACAAATCGAATTGTTAAAAGTTCTCAAAATTTTGGTTCACCTATTTTTCAATGGAATTTTATCATAAAATTTTATAGGCATATAATTGGGATCAAATAAGGATTTTGTGAGCAAATAGTGCATTTTTTTGATGACCATGTGATTTTTTAAAAAATTCCCGAAGTTGTCAGGCTTTATGCTGGGGAAACCAAGTTTCAAGAGCTCTCAGAAGTGGAGTGTTGCAATTTAAGACACTGCTAGTAGGTGTAATCATTGTTGGTCATTTAGAGGTCATATGCACATGTCAAAACTAGGATGCCACTTGTCAAAATCCACTATCCCACTCAAAAACACTTACTTTCTTCTTCCTTGGTAGCTGACACCACTATGGCTATTCTCCCTCCATATTTAGTCCTTTTCTTAAGTTTTTCATCTTCCAATGGCCATCTAAATTCACTTTAAGATGTTGGGGATTAAATAGTAAAAAACTAATAGAAATAGAGCTTTCAGGAAATTTAGAAAATTCTTCAAAGGTACAAAGGTTAGTAAGAATTCTAGGCAGCTTAGGAGGTAAGTTTTTCATGATTTTCATGGGTTTTCTTAGGGAATTATAGGTAGAGATGGATGTCTATGAAGCCTGAATTCTAATGGACTGTATCTGTATGAATTTTTAGGGACTTTAGATAGGAGAATGGCATAAAGTTAGGGCTGGAATTCATAAGATTTTGAAGGTTTAAAGTGAGAAGAATTAGCTTCCCTTTGGTGTAAGGTAAGTGAATTCACTCATTTATCTTATGTCCTTAAATTTTTATGGGTTGATTTTGTGGCTTAAGTATGGTGAAATGGAGTTATATTAACTATAATATGTAGTAAAGTGAATTAGTGAGGTATATTAATTATGTGAATGAGAAATAAATGTTTGAGAGACTATTTGATGGAAAAAGAAGTCGTATAATGTTAAAACTTTATTTGGCTGAGATGTACTTGTGAAATTGGGCATGTATATGTGTGGTTAAAGCATGATTGTGATGAGTTCTTGGAATATCCGAAACCTTATGCAAGTATAGGTGTGTGTGTGTGCATCTTGGCATGAGTTTTAGTGAAATGTATAATTAGTTAAGCATAAATGGCATGTAACTAGCCATAAAGTGTGAGGTAATTGTGTGATTTGTGTGTGAATATACTAGCTATGGCTGAGATCTATACTAAGGGCATGCTAGCTTATTTAGCTTGGTAATAAAGTTATGCATATGTAATTATGCTTATAATATATTAGAAAGCATGCATAATTGATTGGAACTAAGTAAGTGTGTGCTTAAGTTAAGGCCATTGGAAGGATTAAGCCAAGAGCTAAACTAATGGAAATGGCTTGAAATTGTAGATAACATGTGGGAAACGTTTATGTATGATATAATGTCAGCATGTCTAGTCTAATTTGGTTGGCATAAAACTAATTTAATGCACATAATTAAATGGCATGAAATGTAACTAAGAATTGGTTTGTAAGATAGCTTAAAAATGAGACTTAAACTTGACAAAAAGATGACTTGAGAAATTAGTTTGCAATATACCTTTGAGGGCTATTATTTGTGATTAAATGTAATGGCATTTGAGCGTATATTTTGGCCTTGTAAGTGGCCTAGTGATTGTATGGATTAGGGCCTATGAACATTGTAGAAATAATGATGAAAACTACACTAAAAATTGTTAAGAAATGAACCTAGAGAAGGCTATTGAAAACTTGACGTAATGACCTATAATTGTCCAGTTTGACCATTACCTGAATAAAAAATACCACTGGATAGTAAATGGCAAATATTTGAGAAATAGTTATAGAATAAATTCAAGCATAATATACTTTAATTTTGGCAATTCTAATACTTGAAAATACTTTCGAGAATCTACCCAGTACACCTAATTATATCCATACCAGACTGGGCTAAAATTGAACTATGCAATAAAATCCATAATTGATTATTTTTCATATTTAAATATTATAAGAAGTTAATTTGTGAAGGAATGAACATAAAATGAGTTAATGGCCCATTAGTTAGACACCTATTTGATGGGTTGACTAGTTAACTTAGGGATTTTAGTAACTGCCACACTGTCTACTTTTCAAACAAGGTCAATCTAGTGGCCTAGGTCCACATTGTGGCCACTGTACTAGTCTCTTAGAAAGACAATTGTCTACCTTTGCCACCTAATGCTAGTTACTTAATTTTTTCAGTGCAATAGCGTAGGTCCTAGAGGGCCACTGCACAAGTCTGTTGGATAGACCAGTTTGCTAAGCAGACCTAGCTATGCCATCACTCATATTTAAATAGGGTCGATACAATGGCTAAGGTCTCAGAGGGCCACTTTACTAGTCTATTAGACATACCACACCATGTTATCTATACCTTAGGTGTTATGACTCAATTAGACTGGTGCAGCAGTCGAGGTTCAAAATGGTGATCACTGTGCTATTTTTTTATTCCCTCTAGGTCTAGTGTATGACAGTGTCATCTTTCTAGTTGGGTCAATTAAATTAATTAAAGAAACAACATATGAATTAAATCAGAAGTAATAAGTATTAAGATGCATAATTAGGCATGATTACCTGAATAATACTGCAAAATGTGTACTAGAGGTATTTTGGTAATTTTACATATGCAGTTCTTATTAGCTTGATTAGTAAAGATTATGCATCCTATCTTTAATAATGATTTAAAACTATGATTTGCTTGGTTTATAATGATTAAATGAAGGATTTATGACATAAATTGATTTAAGGGCACTTTGGTAATTTTGCATACATAACAGTTACTACCCTAATAAATTGAATGACTTGAATAGTATATCTAGAAATGGTCTATATTCACAATTTAGTTGAATTTTAAATGATCACATGAGCTATAAATGGGTATAGACAAGAGCAGCGATATTTTGGTCATTTGATAGAATTGTTTAAACATTGATCTAATATTTTGAATTAATTACTATTGTTACTGTTAATGGCAAATCTTCATAAGATAAAGAATTTTTAAGATATTATATGAATAGTAGTTATAATTATACATAAGGGCAGTGAGGTCATTTTTTATTAATGTATTTTTAATTGCTGATATAATAACCTAACTGAATAAATGGATATTGTTACTGTATAAATGCATGATAACCTATATGACATGACTTAAATGCTTGAGTTCACCATTAAGTATTATATACTCAGTGTACTAGTTTTGGTGTGTAGGTAATCAGAACCTATAGATAGTCTCAAAATGCATGCAATCAAGGTTCAAAGGACAAGTTAGTAAGGTTGCTATATGTTTAGTATACAGGTTTGCACTTATGTACAAAGGTGGGGAATGGGTACCATTTAAAAGGTTTTGTATAAATCATAGATAGTGTTTTGTAATAAGTTATACCAGACTATTTTGAATATGTGATTGCCTTTAGTTGATGATATGTTTTGGGAGCCTGAGGCTCTATATCTATGATTGTTTGATTATGGCCTGAGACCTGTGTTGATGTTTGATAGAATGACAATGATTAGGTTGATATCTAAGGGACCAAAAGGGTCTATGAGATGTGAATATGAGTTATAGAAATGTTTTTATAGGTTTAAATTTTTGGATAGTGACCCAAATGGCCGTTATGCTACCAGATTTTAGGAAAAATCTAACTGACCTATAATTGGCCAATATTGGCATGAATGATATGGTATAACCCCAAGTAATACATAAAATCATATAAAAATAAATTTGGGGTCAGATAGAACTAAATATTCAAGAATAAGTAAAAGTTAAATGAATGAACATGGGAGAAATTTCAAGATAGGTGACCTAACGAGAAGTGCTCTACTTATTAGGTTTCTTCGGGGATCTAGTAGGGGGTGTCACACATATCCTCTATGGACTTTGATAAGAAATGCTCCAGTTGGTGATATTAATATTTATTCCAAATTATTTATTTCATTAATCATTTGATTATATACTTAATTTGTTATCTTTATATTTGCTAAAATTTATTATTAATTAGTTTATCACTTTATATATTAATAGAGGTCATGGTGCTTGAAAATTTGGTTTTATAATGGTTGTTTGGGAGTACTAACCCTAATAATACCTATATAAAAATTACACTTTTAATATCTAACTTAATATCCAAACTTTTCAACTTCAATATCAGTATTAACACCCAACTTCAGACAAATATAACTTAATTCTCCTCATTTATAAATTAATACACATAAATCATTATCAAATAACCAAATAATGATCTTACACTATACAAATTAATATTAAATATCTATACATATACATTTTATTATTTGCAAAACAATTTTACAATGTATATCCATATACATTTAACATATTGCACATCCATTTTCTACTTATATGATACATGTATAAAAATACACACATAATGAACCACAATATCAATGTTAACATCCAATTTCACATGAATATAACTTCATTATCCTTATGTATAAATTAATATACACAAATCAATATCAAATAACCAAATAATGATCTTACACTATATAAATTAATATTAAATATATAAATATATACATTTAATTATTTGCAAAACAATTTTACAACTTTATATCTATATACATATAACAAGTTACACATCTAATTTCTATCTACATGATAAATGTAAAGAAACACACACATAATGAACCATAATGTATATATTAAGGAAATAATAGGCCAATTTCAACTTCTAATCTAAAGTTATTAGCTTTTAATATTGCTAGGACTTGGTCTTTTGCTCAGTTACCTATTTATGCCTTTAACTTAGGTGTCAAAATAGAGAATGATGCTATGACACCCCTCACTAGGCCTAGTTGCTAGATCCGAGTGAAAAGTGACACACAACCGATATTCAAACTTACTTTATCAAAAAAACATAAAAATTTAAAACTTTTTATAAACATTATAACATGTATTATCTTTTAAAACTTGACTTGATAAAAACCTTTTTAAAAGTTAAAACAATTAGGAAATCAATATGTCAAAAATTCAGCATCATAACAATTGTATTGAGATACTATTCCCAACATGAATTGTGACATCCCTTACTGGATCCGATCACCCGATCTGAGAAGTCACATA
>CANXYI011835357.1:0-15135 GCA_948208565.1 Hura crepitans
GAAAATTTATTGAAAGAAATATTATCTGTAGATATGGGTTGCTGTAACAGATCATCTAAGACAATGGAGTGCAACTTCAGGGAGAGACAAGACAACTTTTATAGAAGTACGAAATTCAACACCATAAGTCATCTCTGTATCGACCACAAGCTAATGGAGCGGTAAAAGCTACTAATAAAAATATTAAGAAAATTCTGCAAAAGATGACAGTCACTTAGAAGGATTGGGTAAATATGTTACCATTCACATTATAGGGATATAGAACAACAGTCAAGACATCTACCTAGGCTATGCCTTATTCACTTGTGTATGGTATGGAGGTAGTGTTGCCAATCGAGGTTGAGATACCTTCATTAAGGGTAATATTAGAAGCAAACATACCTAAAGTAGAATGGGTTAGAAGTAGGTATGAGCAGCTAGCACTCATAGATGAAAAATGGCTTAAAGCTCTCTATTACATGCAATTATACCAGAAGAGAATTGTGTGAGTTACAATAAGAAGGTCAAACTTAGAACCATACGAGAAGGTAATTTAATGCTCAAATAGGTTAGCCCATTGTTTTCCGATCGTAGGGGAAAGTTCAAACTGAATTGGGAAGGCCCCTACATGGTCAAAAAGGTGCTCAAGTATGAGGGCATCAAGATCTCAGATTTAGGGGGTAATGAATTTTTAGAACCAGTCAATGCATGTAGGCCAAAGAAGGACTTTTGTTAAAAAAACAAAAAAAAAAGTCCGCTAAGCTAAAAACCCAAATAGCACGATTTAGGGAAAAGTTAGGACACCTCGATGAGGTAAAACCCAACAAAGCACTTCATGCAAAAGTTAGGGGATTAGAGAGAAAATGTCCAATCGAGAAAACCTTTCAAGGCTGATTGGTAACGATAGTACTATAAATGGAAATTAATACATTCACTAAGATTAATGGGCTTAGTCTTAAATGCAATTAATGATAAAAGTGCTTTAGTTTTGATCATTGGTATAATAATTCCCATCTATGAAGGGGTCATATAAGTAACTAAATTCTATATACATTTTTTCTTTTTAGAATTAGGAATATTGTCTTCAGTCTTCCTTTTCAGTGCTAATGATCTATTGTCTTTAGCATCACTTAAAATCCACTCACTGTATGATTCATCTGTATTAACAATATTGATTGTGTAATTAGGCATATCCCTTAGGATGGCACGTTGCTTCCCCAAGTCAGAGAAAGAGCACAGAAAGTGATGAGTTAAAAGGCCATCATAGAATCGTAGAGGCTCATTGGGTATCCTTTGCACTAAATCAAACTATTGCAAGATGCATGAAGGACTATAAAATGTAGCATATCTTAACATGATCAAGGGAACACAACCTATATGGTAGGACAGGGTAAAATGGCTGATTTCCACCAAGGACACCTCCATTACACTGAAATACCTGTGTCAAGCCATGAAAGCCACTGGTCAAGGGAGTCACACTTCATTATAAGCTTTCTCTCACAATGATGACATGAGCCATACTTTGCCCAAAGTCTTTTGGGTAGAGGAATGATCAACCTCAATTTCTCTTACAGCCAAATCTAAAAAAAAGAGAGCTATTAGGTTGGAAAATCTATAAAGGACCACCAAACCAAAAATTAGGCAAACCTATTAGTACGAAAACCATCATAGGCATACTAGGCAAAAGTTAGAGTAATAACAAAGCGAAATTCATGGTATATATCTGTAAGAGAAGTGGACTCTCAGCTATAAAATCAACATCTCCTTTCATTAGTGCATCTAAGCCATGGATGGTTTCAGCCAAAAGGATTATAACTAGAACACATTATAGTAAGAAGGTGAAGGACCTAGAAATCACAACATTCATTGTGAGAAGTAACACTGAGCCAATTTCTAAGAAGGCATAACAAGATACACTTTGTCCATTCCACTGAGTTGACATAGACTTAATAAGTATAGTCTAAGACTACTTGCAAAGAAATTGAGCCTACCCTATGTTGTATTTTGCGAGCCATAACCAAAGAAAAGCCAAGAGCCAGAATAATATCCATACGATAGCGATCCTTAAAAAAAGGCAAGGCTAAAAGGGTAGTGGGAGTAATTGTGTATTCCATAATAGCGATGAATTCTTCTATGGTTGGACAAATTTCTTATTGGCCAAAGGTGAAAACATGGAAAATGGGGTCCTAATGTCATGCAGCAACATTTAAGAAATCGAGGTCGATCCAAACTTTCCTCAAAAGTCTGAGAGCCGAAAAAAGGACAAGAATGGGGGAAGCCCAAGTGCCCTTGGATTCTAAAGTCTTAGATAACTCTAGGAAGAAAAGAGACATGATGCAAGGAATAAGGTGAGAAGACCAATGAAGGAAGGGTATTTATAAGCCAAGGCATCCCATTCCTTTTCCCATCAGGAACAGGAATCTAAAACACATGAGGAGGTCAAAATGGCTTTAAAATCTGCACAGACTAAGAAATAGATGTCCATATCGTTATCATGCCAAGTCCATGACCACATTTGTGAAGTGTCCACCTGTACCAAGTTAATAAAGTCCACCCGAACCAAAATGGCCATTTTAGGTTTGCACGAACTGAAGTACCACAAGTTTATATAAAAGGCACAAAAGAAGAATAAAGCATTCATGATAAAATAAAGTTCAAAGATAAAGATGCTTAAAAGGAAAAGGACAAATTGTACAATGTTCAAGAGTATAATGATAGGAAGCAACGAATCTTATTCTCAAAAGAAAAGAGGCCTCACATCATGCTCCCCATACAATAATCATAAAAAAAAGGAGGGATGCCCCCCTAGCCAACTCCTCAAAGATGTCCTCCTCTTCTGTGTCCTCATCCTCAGAAGACATTTCCAACTTCTCAGCCACTTTGTAGGCCCTAATCTTCTTATAGGCCTTGCGTAGGGTAGCCACCCTCCTTGATAGCTCATTCTGCAAGAAAAAGTGAAGGATCAATGTAGCATAGCACATGTATATACATACACATGTAACATACATAACATGCACGACATGTACCATACATACACATGTAATATACATGACATGTGTAGCATACATGCACATACATAACATGTATAATATACATGTATAGGTGACATATAAAATGTATATGACATACATAACATACATACACATACATAACATGTATAATGTACATGCATAAGTAACATATGTAATGTACATGACGTACATATACATGTAAACACATATAACATACATGACATACACCAAATTCACCATGACAGGAATAACCACTTATAGCCAGCACCTGTGTCTCATTGATCATAGCCTTCCTGAAGGCCTCTACGACCTGAGTAGTCTTTTTCACTGAAGCCTTCTTCACCTGATCAGAGAAAAGGAAATATAAGGTATATGCAACAAGAAGATTCAAGTGATACAAGTAGCAAAATCAATGACCTTACTAGCATCGTATTCTCAAGCTCAAAGGCCATGGGCCAACTCTCTTTTATGTAAAGATTGGCAGAAGAAAGCTCTCCTTTGATGCCGTAGCACATGTAGCTCAGCTCGAGTACATCCACTAGTGTCCCTACCACTTCATTAGGTAAAAACATCAAACTAATGGATGGTCTTGAAGCTTACCATGAGCAAGCGGAGGTGAGAACTGACATCCATGAGAGCTAGGAGCAATCTTAGGCCACTTTCTTAAAGAGGATGGGCTAGCCCTAGTGGTAGGAGTAGGCTGCAGTGCCACATATACAAGTTAGAAAATATCACGAAAAGGAATCATAACATAAGAATTTCACCTGAGGTGGAAGAGGTCCAAAGGTATAAGGAACCCATAGATGCAAGTGAGTCAAAGCCTAGGGAGCATAGCCCTTATTGCTGTCTTCTACTAGAGTTGCCCCAAGGATTCCAACGGTTATCCCTTGCAGTAATTCTAAGTCATTAATATGCCTCCCGAATAACATGGAATCAAGAGGGTTCAATGGGAATGAGATGGACGTCAGGACCCAAGTGCCAACTAACCACTCTTTCTTTTAGAAACCAACAGTATGTCTACGGAGTGGTCAGTAGTAGATGATGCAAGGACAAGCCCCGAATAAAGCACAGAGGAGGAGGCAACTCATCAATGGGAAAAACCCACCAAGCTAAATCAACCTGTACAACTAAGTGTTAGTTACATATGAATAAACACTAACAAAAATCTTCTTTGTGTAGGAAATGCTCACATTCATCCACGTACGTAAGCTGAGGTACTAGCAATGCTGCATTAAGAAAGCCGTATTCCATGGGCTGGAGGTATATCGGACCCACCTATCTATCATTGGATAATGGCAAGGCACATCTAACTCGCAAGGACAAGATAACAAATGGAGTTCATAAGCCTACACCTGTGAACAACAAGAAATAAGATCACTAATAAAACCTTACAAAGATGTGTATAACTAAAAAGGAGGAAGGCTTACCAAACTGGCTTACACAAAGCCTTAAACAAAGTAGTGGCTCTTTTAAGTCCACATGGCCATATCAAGGCTCCAAAACATCCATCCCAGAGATGAGCAACACTAATTCTAGCTACCTATCTTGTCAACCTCCTTTAAGACTTAAAGGAAGCTCCAACTCATGGTACCATTGGCATTGGTGAACAAAGTGGCACCTAGCAAATACAGCACAAAACAATGAGCATACTGGTCCACCTCTAACTCACTCGAGGGTGACTCCTCCCCCCATCTCTCCTGTAGGTCTATACAGTGGATACTACTAGCCCTATCTTAGGTGATGAACCCCAGCAATTCCTTCACCTTTAGCAGCTACAAGGATAGGTGCTAGTAGCAAGCATCAAAGGTGATAGCATGGCTTATATAGGGAGCACCCGTAATGAATGCCCAATGGAAGGGCATGATCACCATATCACTGAAAGGTAGATGAAAAGTATGGGTGGTATCTATCCACTTATCTAGTAGCACCCATAAGGCTTACAGAACACGGCAAAAATCCTTGCCCATAAGATAATTAAGGAAGATATGAAAGTCGGTCGCACACACCTTATTCTTTACCACCATTGGCATAGTGGAGTACCATTGTTAAGGACCAAACAAGGTGCCCCACACTTAAGATGCATCTGCAAAATAAACAAGTTAGGGGTCAACAAAAGTTCGCATAGACCAAAATTTTAAAACAAAAGTCCACAAGTAAGTGAGACAATTCTGCATGGACCATAATATCAGAGATATATATGTCTGCACGAACTATCAACAGAGTCAAAAATAGTTAAACGTAAGTCCACATGGACACTATACAAGTCAAAAATAGTCAACAACAAGTCTGCACAAACTTCCCAAGATGAAGCATCTAGCATGACCACATGATAAGTTTTAGAAATAGAGATGAATACTAAGTTCACATAGACCAACATTCCCAAAGATCTAAGTCTGTATGGACTTGCTATGCCCTAGCCCACCTATTTTACACAGACTTATCAAACTAGAGAATTCTCAAAACATGAAAACATGGAGAAGCTCAATCAAAATGGATAGAAAATACATAAGAGATGAAGAACACACCTAAGGATACACCTCAGAGCAAGCGTGATGTGCCAAATCTACCAAAATTGAAGTTGGGTCACCGAATGCCACTCTATTGATGGACGCGACATTCCTTGGCCTATTGATAATGATGGAAGGGATGAACCCAACTGAAGTTAGCATGGAGATATCTTCTAAAGGAGGGGGAGAAGGATTAAATCTAGCCTCTAGTGGAAGGATGATCACAGTGCGTTTTTCTTCACCATTTAAAGAAGACAAACCAGAGGAGCTTCTGATGTAAGAAGCCATGGCTAGGATGTTCGTTTGAGATAAAAAGAGTAGGGAAGAATACTAAAAAGGATAGAAATAAGAAATAAAGGAGAAAAGGGATGGTTATATCACTAACGTGATAAGTCTGCATAGACTTTTGCCATGAAAGTCTGTATGGACTACATCTCTACTAAGTCCGTACGGACCTCATCACTAATAGTATGCATGAATTGAGCATAAGTCTGCAGGACTCCAATCAAGATCGGTCTGCATGAACTATAATCCACAATGTCTGCATAGACCTTAGGCCACCAAATTCTAGAAAGGCCAAAGGGGAGGAGAATTGCCTCTAAAAGGTTAAAGCTTACTCTTTTTTCAACAAAACTAACATTTCATTTCTTTCTTGTAGGTTCAATTCAAAGTCTCAATGCATTATCAATGATCAACCTCGAGTTTAATCCACTGATCAAGGATCAACTTTGAGTTCAGTTCACTAAGCCTGAATCAACACCAGAGTTAAATCCATCATCTCAAGGATCAAAAACAAAGTTTAATCCATCATCTCAAGGATCAACACCAAAGTTCAATCCATCATCTCAAGGATTAACACTAAAGTTCAATCCATCATCTTAAGGATCAACACTAGAGTTCAATCCATTATCTCAAGGATCAACACCAAAGTTTAATCCATCATCCCTGGATTTAGCCTAACAAGCTAATCCATTATCCTTTTGGGTTCATACTTTATAAGCTAATCTATAACCAATGTTAAAGTCAATGCATGCTAAGTAATGGCATGAGCAGAATGGGTTGACAAGTAAGTATCCCTAACTTAGATATTTTACTATATACTATTGACACACATCACACACCAAAGTAGGGACAACTGTAGACACCTCACCTTGACCTATGATGACAGCCAGAGATAAACTCTCAAGCCTAGCATAAAACCATCAAGACAAAGGTCTATATGGACTTAAGAGCTATATCCACATAGACTGACTATGAGAACAAGCCAGAGCCTAACCCATTAGGATTAGGGACCATCACACTAAAGAGATTAGTCTATATGGACTAGTATGGATAAGTCTATATGGACTTACCATCGGGAACAGCACTCCAGATTGAAATATTGCCTATTTAGTCTAGGAGCCAGAGTCCTTTAAGGATTAGGACTCCCTTTTAGATGAAAGTAGAAAAAAACCTAAAGAGTAAGTATAAATACTTCTCTATGTCAATAGAGAAGGGGTTCAGATGTTTTGGAGGTTCAAAAAAGAATTACAATTACATATAATCCAACGACAGAGAGTGGAGGTTTAATCTAGAAGAGATTTCAACTATCTTTACTTAAATCCTAAGGTTTTTATGCTAGTGTTTGAGGAGATTTCCTTATCCAAGTAATATCTGAGGTCTATTAAGGAGTTCTTTAATGTTTTTGATGTGCCAATGATCTCTAAAATTGATTGTGAGTAAGGTGATACTATGTTATCCCCACTACTATTTATGATGAGTAGGCCAATTGTATTTGATTCGTAGGACATAAGATAGATGCCTATAGTTAATATTCAGCATGCTATATGATGTTAATATCGCTGCATAAATTTGATCATATGTGTGATTAAGTCCATAAAAACTTAATGCCTTTAGATGCAAGCATATAAGTTAGTCCGCATGGCCTTATGTCATTTATGTCAATTTGGTAACCTTATCCGCATGGACCTATATTCAATGAGCATGATTACCCATCGCAATAGTACCATGTTATATGCTAGTTGATTGGTGTGAATTAATATATCTATTTATTAATATTGAAAACATATGATTGTGTGCCTAAAATGGGAAAGTGGTCCACATGGACTCTCTTTCTCTAAGGTTGTATGTCCACACAGACCTAAGTGTGGTAAGTTGTATAATGATTCCTTGGCATGAGTTTTGCTTATATAACTAATGACCTTTGATTTGTCCATCCTAAATATGTTTATACTCTATTCACCATGTGTCAATAATCATGATCTAATCTCTTTGGCTTTGGTGTTTCCTGAGTTTTCAATTAGACTCTTTGGCTAGAGTGGAAGATGGAATGGATTCAATCCTTCCTTGATAATTATCCACACAGACCAATGACCGACCTCTCTGGCATCTGCATGGACTTAGTGACGTAGAAGCGGGACTATTGTAGGACTATAGTTTATCTATTTGGTTTTGCACCATAAATGCTTTATCTTTCATTTTGGGGTTGTAATATCTAGTAAACAAATTATTTTACATGCTAAAACCTAACTTTCACATCAAACTATTTTTTATATAAGTAACTAGTGTTTTCTAATAAAAATTGATTTGTAATTCCTTAATCAAAAGTCACATTCAAATGTATTTCAACAAAGGCTAATCTCCTAGAGATGAGAGTTAGGCAATTACCACTAACTTTAATGGAATTAAGGGTAACTATCAAGTCAATTGACAATCAATGAATGACTCACTTTCTGGATGTATAATATACATAAGTGTATTATTCAAATATCATAATTTACTTTCATACAAGCAATGGTGATGCAATTTAAATTAAGAATGACATATGCTTGAATGATAAGGGATTAATAAATGTTACAATATACATGGACAACATATTATTGGGGCATAAATAAGATCTAAAAGTTTGAACCTTTCTGGTGTAAAAGATTAGAGGTCCTGGTGTAGAGGCTAGGTGGCGACTCTACTAACCACTCTCATCCCCGGTAAAAATACATAATCTTTACACTTGGCACGGAAGCCATTTGTATGGTAAAATGATATGCCTACTTGAGTTTGGCTTTAGGCCGTTGGAAATGTATGACCATGAGTGCAATTGGCACTAAAAAAGGACAAAAAATGAACCTAAAATGGCCATCACAAATAGGTAAAATGGCCTATAACTGTCTTATTAAATATTATTTTGGGACTATAATTAAAATAACTACCTATTATATAAATAATTGAGCAATAATAACGAGCTAGACTTGATTTTATAGCTTGTAATTATGCCTTTAGAAATGTGTTAAAATGTTATGGAAAATATACCCTTAATTGCTCGGCAGGGCTAAAAATGACCTGTAATTGTCTAAGTCAAAAGTTGACAATTCGATAAAAATTTTAATTGACTATTTTTCAACATATAGTATTATAAAACAATGATCACTGATGAAATAAACTTAAAATAAAGTTAAATTACCCATTAGTTAGACATCCACTGGATGGGTTGACTAGCCAACTTAGGGATTAGCAGCTGCTAGATTGTCTGTTTATTAGACTGGGGTAGTGTAGCGGCCAAGCATCATAATTGAGCCACTACATTAGTCTACAAGGCATACACTCTTTATTGCTAGCACTTGTGGAAGTATATCAAACTATGCCAATACAGCGGCGAAGGTCCCTAAGGGGCCACTGCACTAGTCTGTTGGGTAGGCCCTAAAGAATTATTTAACATGATTAATGCCCTTAGAAGGTGTACAGACTAATCTTTATAGATAGTTTCTCAATATTTTTGGCCTTGGGATGTTTTTATGAACTACTCCTTATGGCTATATTAGGCTAGTTCAGTGGTTAGGGTCTAAAATGTAGGCCACTGCACATTTTTTAGTTCCCTTTTAGTCTAGTGTCTGTAAGTGTTGTCTATCTAGTTGAGCCTATGAAATGGTCTTAAAATAGAGAAAAATGTAATTTTAAATTAGTTCATGATAATTTTTGACAATAAATTTAATAAATAAACCTTAGTGGCATTTTGGTAATTATGAAAGAAATATGACATCATCTGAATGGCATCAATCATTTGGCATGTTGCTCACACACTACACCAAACCATTATTTTATTCTTGCATGTGAGTGTTAATGCATATGGCATGTTTTAAATGGTTTAAATTCACCACTGAGTTTTATACTTAGTGTACCTGTGTTATGGTGTATAAGTAACAAAGATAACTAAGCTAGCCTCAGTGATAATGCAGTGTAGCCATACAAGTGTTGAAGGGTAAAGGAAGTTGTTTTTCTTTCTAAAAGTGGCACTCATGTAAATTCTATAGGTTTGGGTTAGCATGCCTAGAAGTTATTATGTCTATATATAAAGCATAAATGGCATGTATATAAGTGTGTGTTGTGTTTGTTTATGTTGCTTGTGATTTTGATAACTGTGGGCTTGAGGCCCTATGTGTATGATGTTGTCTGAGGTGTGCTAATGTTGTCTAGGGGACTAGAAGGGTCTAGATGGAGATGTATTGATTGTTTGCCTATAAAAGTGCTTTTTTAACATGTGAAAAAAATTTTGGTATATCACCCAAGTAGCCATTAAACTGCCCAATTTTTTGTAACATGGAAAGTGTCTATAAATGGCTTTTCTGAGTCTATCAAACCATGTATGAATATGATTAAGGATTAGAGTAGACATCTAAGCAATATCTGATAGAGTTCTAGAATAATCCATAAGTATTAAGGAGTTTACCTCTAGAGCAATCTAGGATGGGTGACTTGTCGGGAAGTGCAACGCCTATTTAGTTTCTTTAGGAATCTGGTAGGGGTGTCATAGTCTTTATATTGTGGCTAAAAAGTGTAAGGGAGGTATATGCATGAAGGGGTGTTTGAGTAATTCTTTAATTAACTGATTAGTGGTTTAAAAATGTGTTTGTTTTGATTGGCTAAAATTTTCAAGAGAAATGTCGGCATGATGAACTTGCTGGAATGACTTCATTTAGATATGTTTATCATGACCATATAAATGATTGTGTATATAAGCATTCAATGAACTAAATCTATGTTCATATATGGCTTGGCCAAAATGGTTATTATGTGGCATTATAATACTTATAGCATTTTATGGGTATTGACCATATGTTTCTATTCCATAGAGCAAACCATACATAAGGTGTGTATGATCTTGACATTTTGAGTAATTATGATATGTAAAAATCATTTGAACTACTTTATTTACTTGAAAAGTAAAAATGAAGAATGCTTATATATTTAGATAACCTAGTTTTTGATAAATTAATCGATCAAGAAGAGGGTTTTATATAATAGTTGCTAGGTGCCTTTAAGTATATTATTATGATCCTTCAAGCAATATTATGAGCTTGAGGGCAATATTATGAGTTTTCATTCAGTATTATGAGCCTACAGGTAGTATTATATGCCTTCGGGCAAATGGCTGGCCTTTAAGCATTATACCCCATTATCTAGTTTGGTTTTATTGTCTATTAGGTATGGGCAGTATAAATCAAAAATTTAAACTATTTTAAATTCATGGTTCAAGTTTCTATATATTGAATCCTTCTTATATTTTTCATATATTATGCATAATAATAATATGTAGAGATTTTATGAAATTTAGAGTTATATTTTTTAGTATGTCGTGCTATGTGATTACCGGCTTACATCATGATACATAATGTGTTTACATAATAGGTTTAATTTTTTCTAAATGATGTATGTTAATTACATAATCACATGATATTGAATGAATATATTATGTTGGTTTCACTACTAAGCTATTACTTAGTGCATCATGTTTATGTTTGCAATGAGCAAGACAAAGAATTATAGATTAGAATCAAAGCCTTATTTATTAGAAGATTGAGTAACATTAACCATTAGGGTATTTTGCTTATGTTTTTGTGTAGCAATGAGATGTACAATATATATATGGTTACTCTTGTGTAAATGATAAAGGATTGCTGGCCTAATCTGCACACTTCATTTTTTTTAACTTCTTTAAATAATAGATATGAGAACTCTATTTAATGTTTAATTTCTATTATGAATTGTAAGATATCTTTTCCTATTACATGCTTGAAGAATGTTGACTTATGTTTAATGCTAGAGGGTCTGATAGACCCGATGATGTTGAGATTGAGTTGTGATTATATTCAAGTGCTATTTTTCTACAGGTTACTATTTAGGAAAGTATCCTGGTACAGCTATTTTGTTGCCAAAATTTTGACACGTTAACCCATATAGTACACTTGTAAAATATTTTTGTTTATCTATATTTTTATTACTTTGTTTAGATAAAAAAAAATTTTACCAAGAAAATAAAGTTCAAAATTTTTATAAGTTTTTTGTAAGAGCCTATTAGGTATCAGTAATGTGCCACTCGTTATTTAGGTTCAACTATCTAATCAAGTAATTGGCCTCACATTTTGGTGGCATAAGAGTTTTGGTTTAGGCATTCCTCAATATATATATGAGTTACATAAGAGTGCCTTAAGATTTAGGAAGTATACATTGCATTATTATCCATATAAGGCTTATAATCTATTTTTCTTTTTCTTATAGATTAACTATGAGTCAAAATACACTACTAACCAACGAAGAGGTAGACAATTATACTCCAAATTTTAAGGGGCAAGTTACTACTAGGGCTAAAGTAGGTTTTAAAAGTATGGCTAGGCAAGTAGCCTATGAACCTCAAGATCAACCTCTATGCTTAGAAATAATGCTAGAGTCAGTTAGATAAGCGACTATTGCTACTACTGCTACTACCATTGTTACTACTACATAACTTGCTCTAGAACCTCCACAATATAACAAGAGGCCCAATTCATCCAAAAGACTTATATAGAGTGGTTATTAAAAAATAGGGCTGAGTTATTTAAAAGAGAGGAGCATGAAGGATCTAGTAAAGTTGAGTATTAGATAGACAATATGTTATGGATTATGTAAAAATTGAGATGACCATAAGAGGAGTATATAGCTTGTGCCACATCTATGTTATTTGAAAAAGCTCTTAAGTGGTGGGAGACCATTACAGAGCATTTGGCACTAGAAGACCTAACTTAATAGTTTCTTTCTCCATGAGTTAACAAAGAAGTATATTAGGGAGCACTATTTGGATCAAAAGAGGAGAGAGTTTATGGATTTGCAGCAAAGGCATAGATTGGTCTCAAATTATGAGATAGAGTTTGCTTAACTCAGCAGGTATGTAAGGGTAGTTATTACCATAGAAGAAGAGAGCTACCAAAAGTTTGAAATAGGGCTAAACTATGACATTATGCTCTAGACTCTCCCTATGAAGATCATAGATTTTTTGCTCTAGTTGTAGCATGCCAGTTAGTTAAGTTAGTACATAAGCGAAAGGAAAGGAAGTTAGGTTATAAGAAGAAGAGGTCTTTAAAATAGGGATAGGGAAGCTCAATGTCCAAAGCTAATAAGAAATAGAAGAATGATCAACCCAAGCATTAGCAGAGTTAAAAATAAGATCAGACTCATAAGTCTAAATAAAAACCTAAAGCACAATCTCAATAGAGGACTCAAACATCAGGGGCTCTGAGTTCTATAACTTGTAGTACTCCTTAGCCTCAGTGTGAGTATTGTCATATGAGACATTAGGGTACTTGTTTATAAACTATGGTAGGAGTATGTTGGGGTTGGCATTCCAAAGGTTATATATGGAAGGACTGTCCTAGGCAACCTATAGATCATTATCAAAGAAAAGATTAGAGGATATTGGAGATAGAATTGATGGTAGATAGAAGAACAAGTCAGAGAGCAAAGCTCCAACCGGATAGTATACCATCTGGGCCAGAGAGGATGTGGACTCCCCATATGATATAATATGTACTTTTTATCTCTTTGATTTACTTGCTTTAGCACTTATAAATTCAAGCTTTACACACTTTTATATCTGCATTGCGTGGGCTTTAAATCAAGGGTTAGGGTCAAAAGATCTTGATCGTGACATTTTTGTTAGCAACATGATAGGACTACATGTAATTATGAATAAAGTTTATAGAGGCTATCCATTGTCAGTTCAAGGACATGCCTTCTTTCTTGATCTCACTGAATTGCTTTTCAATGAGTTTGATCAAATCATGGGCATGGATTGGTTGTCTAAGTATCATGCAGTGGTCGACTTTAGAAGGAAGAGCATCATGCTTTAATCTAGATATTGGTCAGAAGTGATAGTTGTGAGAGAGAGATCAGACTATATATCTAATGTGATATCAACTATTGTAATGAGAAGGTTGACTAAGAAGGGTCACCTAGCCTATCTTGCTCTTGTCATTGATACAAAGAAATGTGGAGATAAAGTGAGTAAGACACCTATTATGTTAGAGTTAAAAGATGCATTTCCAAAAGAGCTACCTGGTTTGCCACTTCATCGAGAGTTGAGTTTTTGATAGATTTGCTACCAAGCACAACACCTATTTGCATAGCCCCAGACATGTTGGCTCCTATATAGTTAATGGAATTGAAGTTGCAATTGTAAAAGCTTCTACATAAGAATTTTATTAAACTGGGTGTGTCACCTTGGGGAGCACTAGTCCTATTTGTCAAGAAAAAGGATGGTTCCTTGATGCTTTGTGTTGACTATAGATAGTTGAACAAGGTCATGATCAAGCACAAGTATCCTTTACCATGGATCATTGACTTATTTGATTAGTTAGGAGTAGCAGGTGTCTTCTCAATGATTGATCTTAGATCTAGGTATTATCAGTTAAAAGTGAAAGAAATTGATGTTCCCAAAATGGTGTTTCAAATAAGATATGGTGATTATAAGTTCTTAGTGATGCCATTTATGCACCAACAGCATTTATAGATCTAATGAATTGTATCTTTAAGCCTTTCATGGATTAGTTTGTGGTGGTCTTCATCAACAACAACCTTATGTATTCCAAAAGCTGGGATTAGCCTAAGAAGCATTTAAGGATTATTCTCCAGAAGTTAAGGGATGAGAAGCTTTTTGCCAAGCTCAATAAATTTGAGTTTTGGCTAGAAGAAGTGTATTTTCTGAGTCATATAGCTTCAGGAAATGGCATAAGAGTTCATCCCAGCAGGATTAAAGTAGTTATATATTGGCAAGCACCCAGAAATACTATAAAGGTCTAAAGTTTCTTGTGTTTGGTAAGTTACTATAAAAGATTTGTCAACAGGTTTTCCTTAATTATTGCCCCTATGAGACGTCTTTTGAGAAATAATGTCAAGATTGGATGACAGTGCTGAGAATATTTTGAGCAGCTTAAGAGTATGTTGACAAAAGCACTAATTTTGGTTTAACTAGTTTTTAGAAATAATGTCAAGATTGGATGACAGTGTTGAGAATATTTTGAGCAGCTTAACTAGTTTCACCATATACAGTTATGCTTTCTTAAATTTGTTGGGATGTGTACCCATGTATATATACATGCTTTCACATACAACATCAACATACAAGGAGAATGATTCACAATCACTAATTAGCACTATAACGACCGCCGGTCGACGTCTTATGAACAGTGCATTTAGAACCCGATTGATGTTCCCCGTGGTGCGGGTCATCATTTCGAGTCCGATGACTGGCATATTGTTCATAAAACTTTGACGGGCCTGAAAAGGGTCAAAATGAAGGAATTAAAATTTTTAGCAGAACCAATAATTACTTTTAG